>OU611755.1:13539646-13792127 GCA_914767535.2 Dunaliella primolecta
ACTTACCCTACACAATGTGAGGATGCTGTCAAGATACAATTGTGCGTGGCTGAGATGTCTAGCTTCAATCCCCTTCAAGTGCAGGATGTTGCTGCATGCAAAGAGTCCAACCCTGTTCCGCCAACAACTTCCATGCTGGGCTCCAATGCAACTTCTTACACCAAAAAGACTTGAAAGGGCACTTAGGGAACCACAATGAAACGTGCTCTGTAACAGCCATCAAATTACTTGTCTTTTTACTCTGTACCTGGATGAGAGCACAGACAAGGGGCCATGCAGTGTTTGGCGGAGTTGTCCCGGTGTGCTGGCCCACATCCGTGAAGCCGCCTCGGGGCATGGTGTGAGGCAGGCTACCTTCGGCGACATCTTTACCCAATTGGAGCTGCACCAGTGCGTCTTGCAGGGCTGCAAGGAGGTTTTAAAGGCATCAATAACCTGGATGCTGCAGACGAGCTGTATGCTTTGGGACATCGTTCGTCCTTCAGCAGTCAAAGCTTGTTTGCCTTACTTCAGGGTCAGAGGCAAGAAAGACCGGCCTTGTGCAAGAAGGGTTCCCTGGGTGAGAAACTCCATGGATTTGTCTCCAGGACAAAGTCAAGCACTTGCTCACGCACTGACCTGCATGGATGAAGGAGGGTGTCCTGTGGAAGCCCTTCATTTCACCAGCCTTTCTCTCCCTCTCCGCCACAAGCGTATGCAGGATGCTGACAAGGTTTCTGAACTCTTGCACCGCTACAGAGCCGCTGTAGAGCATGGAGTGGCTGCTGCTTTGCGCTGTATGATCCACGGTGCTGCGTGTGCTGCAGGCACGCAGGTGTCAGAGGGAGAGATGCCTGGTTTGAGGAGGAGTATGATACATGCACGCTGTGAGAAGGAAAGGCAGTCAGGGGAAAAAGGCAGTCAGGCGCGCAGTCAGAAGGAGGAATGCACGTGGTGTGGGGAGCATGCCGCCGCGCCTCTGCACAATGAGCAGATTCAGCTTTTGCAGCGGAGACATTTTTTGAGGCTAAAGACATTGTGCGCCATAGGGATCGAGAAAAAGGCCACGGTAAGCAACGATGGCCTCACGGAATGCTGAATGGTGACGGTGTCAAGCCAACTCTATCAGTCCAGATACATTCAATGAGTGAGTTGCGAGGCCTTCCAGTTTAAGTCAAGGCAAAAGTGTTTGTGTGTTGTGCTTGCCCCTCCAAAAGACAATGAATGCTTTCTCTCACGCCACATACAACCCCGAACCTGTGTGGTGCGAACTCAAAGTTGTCAAGCCCAACAACAAAGATGCTGACTTCCCCAAGGCATGGCCGGATGTCCATCGTGCCTCCTGCAGAGAAAGCAGACCAGATCTTGCAACTTTTACAGACGATCAAAATTCGGGACTTTGTTATCTTCATTCACCTTGAAGTATGTAGAAATAAAGCTCCAGCTGCTAGTGGTGAGATTTACTCTAAGATCAAAGCTCAGAGTACCTGCGCTATCATCGCCACGCGTTGGCGGGAGCTTCCCCAAAGCCAGAACAGCACAGCCAAAGCTTGGCAGCCATTCCACAAGTTCGGGGCTGCTGACCACATCTGCCGCGGTGCACAGAGTCTGCAGGCCATCTGTCGGGATGCCGGGCCAAAGCTTGTTGTTCACTGACAGCTGCTGCTGGCCGCCCGGTGCCGCGCTAACGCCATTGGCAGCACTTCCACCCTCCTGCGTATGCGCGAATGTGAGGGCGTTGGTTGATGCTGGGCCACAGCCAAAGCTCAACGTGGCAAGACAAGATATATTTATATCTTGTAGCAATGATGGAAGGGCGAAACAAAGTGCAAGCAGTATCTTCTTTCTTAATGCGTGCATTATCTGTCAAACGATGCCCCTTGCAAGCCCAATTGGGGAGGAAAATTCAGCAGCATATCATCACCTGCTGCAGCGCCTTTGTGTACTCCTTGAACAGGTGGGACAGATTGAGACAAGAACCCGATTGCTGATTGGTGTAAGCTTGCAAGTGTGGAAGGGAAAAAACTGAATGCAGGGTCTCCTCAGCTAGCACCATTCCTCAAGCTTTGAGGAGCAGTAGTATGAAAAGTAGTATTATGATGGAGGTGGAGAACAAATATAGTTTGATGGGATTGGAAGACTGGGAGGCTCAACTTTGAGCATGCTATTTGTAAAAATGGTCACATCTGCCATTTCACGAAAATCCACGGGACTGACGGTTTCCATCCGCAACGAAAGAGGGGAAATCTTTCGAAGCTTAAATGTAAAGTTTGTCAACATGCGACTATGAAAAGGGGCAAGCTCAATCACCGCCCAACTTTTTGACGTTCCAATTGGGGGCCGTTTAAATTTCGCCCGTAATCTCCCCCCCTACACAAGGCAGGCAAAATGACGGATCAGCATCACAAGGAGCTTAAGACGAAGCGCAGTTTGGAATGGACGCCAGAGGGCCTTAACTTTGTCATTTTGAAGGGCTTGTCACGGGGACAAAGAAAAGAAAAAGAAAAGTCTACGCAAGCCAAAGGCCGCGTGCATTAAGGGAAGAACCCCTAACAAAAGTTAGAGGCCTCACCAGGAGGCCCTCCACCTAAACTAGACAAAACTAGCCTAGGAGAGAGCAAGAGACAGAACTAATGGGGATCCGGGGGATTGCTTGCCATGCCCCTGAGCGCTCGGACTCTCCTACTCCCATCCTCTGCCGCCGCCGCGCGCCCAGCGAACCCCCTCCCAGATGCTCCCTGAAAACAAAGTGCATGTCTAGTGTTAATGATGGTGGATAATCTTTGGATGGCATGGTCCCTGAGCTGGGAGGCTACTGATTCAGCTTTTTGTTTGGTCAGGCCCAGATTTATGAGAGGTGTAATTGTATAGTTGTTGTAAATCGTGCCACCAACACCAACTAAAATGATGTGCAAAGTCACTTTGTTATTCCTGTTTGGGTTTCTTAAGCTGCGTGTTTTAAGTCTGCTTATGATGTGGGAGTGTTGAGTTTGTGCACGTTCTAAGGTGATGAAGGGATTGTGTCAGGGCGTGTCAGGGATTTAAGTTCAACAAGGTGAATGTCCCTATCTTGTGGTGGGATCCTGGTACGATCAAGGTGGGCTTGTCTGCCTGGGATGTGGCGCACAAATAGAGCGTCAGGGCGGCTTTGGTGCCGTGCAGGTGAGGCAGCGCCAATTGGGAAAACCCAGTCTGGAATAGCTCGAGAGGTGTTTTCAGGGACTTGTACGCCTTGATCCAGAAGTCTGTCATGATTGCAGCCATCCATGCTAATGAGGGATGAGCCAAAACGGCCTTTGCTGAGGGCTTCTATACAGAGACTAAGGGCCGCGTGGTGTCTGTTGGTGTGCATCCCACTCATTGTTGGGTTGGTACACCTAAGCAGAACATGATAAATGTTGTCTGTATTTGCACAGAGTGGGCACTTATCAGAACTGGAAAAGTTAAAGTTGAAGGCATGGCTCTGTGTGTACAGGGTATCCGTTCGATATTTCATGAGATTTATTTGTTGTTTAAGGGTAATCTTTGGAGTTTTCCAGAAGGAGTTGCTGATTTCCTTGTTTGCAAGCTGAGAGATTAGGTTGTGAGCTTCAGTGTTTGCGTTGGTGGTGGATGGTGTGGCATCGTTAAGCTTGTGCCATCTCTGGTAGTGGTAGCCAGAGGTGTCAGCAGAGCCAAGTCTGTGTTTCTTGTGCATGTGTGTTTTAAGTTTGTCGCTCAGGTTGGTGAGATAGTGTATCGGGAAAGTGTGGGAGCGGTGCCTGCCATCATTTTGTGTGGAAGTGGTCTTTAATGAGAGCCAATAAAAATTGTGGAAAGGGTCCATGGCATCCGGAAGCGTAATGTCTATTGTGTCAGAGAGGGCTGCGGTGCGAGCGCAAGCGTCAGCCCCCTCATTTCCTATGATGCCAGAGTGGGCTTTGACTTTATAAAAATGGATAGGGTGAGGGGAGTGCTCTAATATGGTTGATATGGCATGGGTGAGCTCTGCATGTAGGTGATACCTTATGCGCATGGGATGAAGGGTTTGGTTTGAAATCTGAAAGAGGCAGGATGCACTATCAGTGGCAATTGTGGTTTGTTCGTGTTGGAGCGCCACAAGGATACCCACGAGTTCTGCTCTTGTGATGGTATTGGTAGGCCCATGGCCATTGGGTTTTATGTGCAGTTGCAAGTGTTTGGATGGTTGAGTAGCGTCTCTTCCTGGTTTGTAAACACCTGAACCTGATAGCGGTGGGGAATCGTCATCTTTGTGTTTGATTACACTGCCATCAGTGTAGGTCATTTCTCTCCAATCCTTGATTTTGGGTGTGAACATCTTTCTAAAGTTGGCAGGGGTGAATGTTGCCCTTTCTCAAGGGCATTTGTGTGAGCAGCTATGAGTGTCAGGGGGGAGCGGGGACACTGTGGGAACCCCCTCTCTGGCCATGGCCCCATGGGTGGCCACTCTTCCCAAATTGTTTTGTGTGGTCTTGTTCTGAACTTATAGAAGCACAATTTGGCATGAAAAGCTATAAAGAAAATGGTTCGGTGTGTGTGTGGGTGCCCAAAAAGAAGTTTATAGAAAAGAAAAGAAAAACTACGCAGGCAGTGCACTTTCACGTGAAAACGTTTGTTTACACGTGTTCGTGCACTCCCCACATCAATTGAGGAAAAGAGGATACCTAGGGCCGAGGCACCGTACACCCTTCACCAAGAGGAACAAGAAAGAAGTCAATGGGGATCAGGAGGCTTACTAGCAGTAGCCCATGCCTGATCTTGGTGATGATATGTGAAAGAATCCTTAAGAAGTCTTCTCAAGAGCGCGTCTGGTGCTAGCAAGTTTTTAGGCGTACTGGACAGAATGAGCATGAAGCTTCAAAACAAGCTTCGTGGCTGTATGCGTGTCAAGACCAAGCTCTGTAAGGGGTTTCAAAGTGTGATGGGTGTAGATGCCACACCTAACAGAATGGTATGAAGGGTGACTTAAGCTTGAGCTGAGGCCCTTGAAAGATGGTGACATAGATCGTGGTGCTGCTGCTTGGAGGCCTCAGGCTGATTCTTGGGCCGGGTGTCTTCACAGTATTTTACCTCCACAAGATGGACGTGCCTCTGTTCTGGACAGAGCAGACTAGGGTGACGGACCTTGGAAGTAGGTGGTGTGGCTGTGGCTGGCGCCGAGTGCTCCCTGCTCCCCCCGCGCCCCCCTTTACTTCTCAACAGAATTTAGGAAGATCTTTGGGGGCCCTTGGAAATCTGTTTTGTGTCTAAGGGGAGTTTTTCACATTTCCTTATCCCGAGCATCACTCTATGTCTTGTTTTTTGGAATGGTCCCGATCTTATAACAAAGGTGTGGGTAAGCATTGAGGAGTTCTGAGTAGGGGTTGCTTATCATGTGCCTGCCACTTGCTGGTAGAAGCATGAAGGTGGCTGTAGCCTCTGTGTTAAGGATGGCAGAGTATATAGCATGCCGTAATGCTAGTTTTATGGACTTCTCATCATAAATGGGATGGCAGATAGGCATTCCAGAAATCTGGAGGAGAGAGAATTGTAGTGGGCACCAAACAAAATTTCGCGGGGATCAAAGCTCCAGTAGTGATGGTAGTGAGCGTTATAGTCCAAGGGAGGGGCCATTTTCTCTTGGGTGACATGTGCCCATTTTTGGAAAGCGGAGTGAATGTGAGGTGGGAGGGTCCGTGAGAAGGAATCTTTAATCTGTTTGCTTTGATATTTGTCTTCCATTTTGGTCTTGCGGGCTAGGAGCCCCAGTATCTCGGATGCAAAGCTTGCTGGTGGTGGGCAGATGCCATCGTGCAGACCTTCTGCTTTGGACCTGTGGAATGCTCTGAAAAGGACGTCAAAGCGTTGAGGGGTTATCATCCCGACACATTTGCCATCTGTGTTATAGACACAAGCCACTCTTGATTTGTAGATTTCAGGGAGGGTGAGGGTGGATGGGATGGATGGTGTGGGGCTTTCAAGTGTTTCATCTGTTGGGAAATGATTGGAGGATGAGTTAGGCTTGTGTTTGACAAGACCTATTTCTTGAACCCAGAAATCACAGGTGCCTGTGGGTTTGATGTCCGTTTGCGGATTGGTAGGGTGTATGTCAAAAATGATTTTGTTTCGAAGTTCTATGTCTAATTTCTGGCTCCAGGTGCTATTTGTATCAGATTTGTTGAACCCTTGCCTCTCTAGGTTGGAGAGGGCGGAGTCTGCTGTGGGTAGGAGAAGGTTGGGTTTGCTTAGCTGAGATTCAAACTCATGTATGCGCTGGTCAAAGATGGGCCAGCTGTTTTTTAATTTTTCTGGCTCCCATGATGGTAACCAACAAATCTTAAGCAGTTCTTCTTCAGACTTATGTGCTCTATTATTTTTTCTTCGTTGCTGAGGCTAGCACAGGCGGGACAGGCCCAGGCTTCAGCTGCGTTGACCTCTTGCCTTTGCTCATCATTATAGCAACCAAGTTCTCTCATGCATTTCCAGTTGTATGTACATTCACACACATCGCAAACATACATATCGGGGTATGGTGGCTCAGAGTTAGCAGACTCATAGCCATAATGGTAATTGCAGATTTGGCAGCATGCGCATTCAATGTCAGTGCGGGCAGCAGTGCAGGTATTTGCTGGTTGAAAGCCAGCTTTCTTGAAGATAGGCAGGGCCCACTTCTCTATTATCATGGGCCCGTAGTGTGTGTGGTACTGCTTCTGTTGGGGTGAGGGGTCATTGCTTATGTTCCTTTCTCTTGGGTGAATAGATATTCCATGCGTCTATATGTGTGACGTCAATGTCATTATAGTATACAGCATTAATGGCGTGGTTGGCTGTGGCTTCCTGAGCCAGCTTTTTCACCATTTCTTTTTGTACCTCCAGACGTCGTTTCCTTGCCAATTTGAAATAAGAGGGTTGATGGTAGGGGTCTGAAGTTCTGTATCTACAAGGAGCAAAGTTTTCCTCTTTCTGTTAGGACTCTGGGTACTGTTCTGTGTATTCAAGCTGTTCGGGGTGTTGGGGTGGGTATGGGGAATGGAAGGCACGCCATTTTGTTGATTGACACTAGATCCCTGAGTGCCCTGGCTCAAGTGTTGTTGTGGATGTCTAGATTCTTGTTTCTTAGCTGAGCGCGTGCGTTTGCTGGGAGGCTCATCCCCAGGATCTTCACTGTGTGGACTAGGCTGACTAGCCTGAATGGTGGGAGCGTTGTCAGGAGGGGAGATACCAGCATTAGTGGTCTCCAAATTGACATTTTGCGTGGGGGGCAGGGTATTGGATGGATTGAGGTGTGAGCTGGGTGAGTGGGGGAGTGATGGGCGGATTTGCAATGGGAGCGTGTTCTTTTACTGGGTGTCCCATCCATGGGGGTAGTTCCAATAGCCGGTATTACCTCCTGTGTGAGGGGGCAGATTTGCTGTGTAACTGGCATTTCAATGGATTGGTTAGTGTTCTGTGTAATAGGACGGGCTGGGTGTGCCCTGTTTGTGTTAGAAGGATTTATTGTAGGTTCTCGACGAGAATTGGGTGTCCTTAGGAGGCGACGCCCAGTAATTTCATGTCTGTAGTGCGTTGTGGAGGGAGGTTGTGGTGTAGGTACCACCTGTGTTGGGCGTTTATTTTTATTTGGCTGACTAGCCTGCATGGTGGGAGCATTGTCAGGAGGGGAGCTGCCAGCATTCGTGGTCTCCAAATTGATATTTTGCGTGGGGGGCAGGATATTGGGTGGAATGGTGATGTGAGCTGGGTGAGCAAGCCCGCTCCCCCGGCCGGGGAGTGATGGCTGGATCTGCACTAGGAGCGTGTTCTTTTACTGGGTGGCTCATCCATGGGTGGCTCATCCATCTGTCCAAACACTCTACACAGCCTAATACACGAATCAACGACCACGAAAAAAGAAGAAGTTACTTCACTCAGTGACAGGGCTCAACTCTCCTGTCATCAATCCCCTCAGCTCGCTATGCCAAGCCTCTGAGATCTGGAAGTACAAGAAAATCTCACAATTCAGAGGCTTGCAAAAGCAAAAGCAGCTAGCCATGCCATCAATGCTATTTACTACTATGGTTCTGACATAACCCATACAGATGATTGCAGGAATTACACGTTTAATGAAATAGACGGAAGGAGAGCCCTCATCCACCACCAAGTACATTACCACACCCATTTTGCCCCAATACTTATTGTATGCTTTTCGAGGAGTGGGCCCTGCCACTCTTCATCATGATGAAAGCTGGCCTTCAGCCAGCAACTATCTAAACTGCTGCTCACCCTGACATCGAGTGTTCTTGCTGCCAACTTTGCAACTCAGCATGACCTGGCTTGCGTAGTCTTTTCATCTTAGCTGAGCTTCTACAACATAAACACTATGAGGCTCCCTCTTTTGTAGACTCCACACATGTAGGCTAAGAAGCCCAATCAGAGCAACAAGGTCACCTAGCACACTATCCTGCATGGTGTGGGTCCCATACCTTCTCCAATGACTACACCATTGCTCCTCTGGTAAGGTTGGGCCTTACCAGGCATAATACCGGATAATTATCATGTAAATGAGTTGCCAAGCACTCAAGAGCTTGACAAAGTTATTAAAACCAGGAACAGACAACACTTGCAGGGTTCTTCTGCAGAAAAAGCTGTTAAAGGAGTTGCTGGGGGCGAGGTGGCACATGGCAAGGGGAGGAAAGTCCAAGCCCACAGGCGCATGGCAAACAACCCGCCAGACCCTCATTGGTTCTCTATATTGGCTCTAAGTAGGCCTGTGAGCCTCGTTGGTGAGGCCCTAGCTAGCTTGCTAGTCAGGGGACCTTTCCTTACTGCACGCAGCCAGACCTGGCGTGTAGTCTTCTCTTTCTTTTTTTGTCCTCTTGCTTTTTGTGTGAAAAGCAGTAAAACACCTCTCAAATGCATGACGATCCCAGCAGAAGCAAATTCAGAATTTCTGTATGCTCAGCCGCCTTATCAGAGGACAAAAAGTGTAGCTATCTAAGACAGTGCCTGCCATACCGCGCAAGACATGGGCTTGCTTACATCATGACTTAGGAAGGTTTGCAGTTGTGTCCTACAGCAAGACACCAACACTCTTTCTGCATGAACTGCCATTCTTGCCTTGTTTGTCTTGTTGCTTCTCTGATAGGCTGCGAGCTCAAGATGTGCTCCAGCTGTTTAGTTTAGAAAACAGAAAGCTCAGTGTGGTTTATTGTAAGACGCTAGAAGCCCACATGGGTGGATAGGTGACCGGTGGGTAAAAATGCGAAGCCGAATCAATACTCGTCCTCGTCCAGGCGGCGGGGGGTTCTGAGTTCGAGCCCTTGTGGCAGTGGGGGTCGGCCCTTCCTTAATATGACGCTTGAGGTGTGAGCCGCTTGCGTAGCTTTTCCTTTTCCTTTAAGACGATCCTACATGTTCCTTGGATAGTGCATGAAATGGGGAAGTGTATGCACTAGAAGTCGGTTAAACAAACAAACATGCTCAACAGATAAAGACAAAACAAGAATGATATCAAGAGGAGCTTGCTACCCATGCACCACAACATTTGACAAACAGCTTTTTCATTTTGTGCAAACAAGGGCGACTTGTCGAAAGACTTCAGGAGTCCCCACAAGCCATCTCCAGGTGGCTGCGCGGCCATGCCGGCAGCTTCCCACGCATGCCCACCAGATCTTCAGCGGCAGATCGCTTGTGGGCGACCAGCCCTCGGAGGAGCCTCTGTTGCTCTTTACTCCTGCTGCTGATGCCATCGCCACACATGGTATCCCCATTGAAGAGCTGCAGGTCGACCAAGAATTTGCTCAGCGATGTTTTGTGGAGCCTCTGCACTGTGCCGCCTGCACCCAGCCTGGTGACCAAGAGCTGAGTGCCTCCCTCTTCATCATAGTAAGCCAAGCGTGCGTAGCTCAGCTGCAGGAACAAAGGACCCTCCACGGCAGCGCCATTGCTGCTGCTGCGGCTGCTGCGACTGTTGCTGGCGCTACAGCTGCTGGACTTCCAGGCAAGCTGCAGCAGCGCGTCAGCTTCCCTTTCAGAGATGAGGCACACTGTGCCATCATGCGGGAAGAGCAACAAGGCAAACAGGGGCCGCAAGTAGTCACTGAGGCAGGGGGCTGCCTGCCCCGCAGCAACATTGGGCATCGCCACGGTGCCCGCAAAGTTGGCTGTGAGGAACACGCGATCTGACCAGAAAATGTCTTGTACCTGGCTGTCAAGAGGCAGGTGCTTGCGGACAGCTGCAGGGAGGGAGAGGAGCTGGGTGTGTGGACTGAGCTTGATAGCAGAGGAGGCTGTCAGGGCTGCAGAGTAGTCCCAGTCCGTCTCAGCACATGGCTGTGCCCGAGGCACCTGTGTAAGGGGGTGAGTGCATGATAAAAACTGTATCTATTCAAATATGTACCTTCTCTCTGCTGCAAGAAGCTGAACAGGACGTGCAAAAGGCGCATGTTTCAGTCCTGAACAGTACAGGTTGCGTCGACAATAGGCAGCATGCCTCTGCAGTTTCTTGTTTTGCCTCACGTATTGTGACCTGCATTTCTAAACCAAGGCCATAGGTTTTCCTATGGCAATTTGAAGGAGCTTGTGCAGTAGTTTGGCTTGAAAGTGCTGCACGCAAACATAAAAGTGTTACAAGCAGATCATTAAAGCAAAGAGGAGGTTCAGAGCACCGCGTTGTCCTACTTTGCTTGTTTCTTCCCTTGAGCTGGCTGTATTGTAGAAATGGCCTGTTAGACTGAATACTAAGTGCAGGAAAAAGGCAACATGCCCTTCAGCATCCCACCTGTCTCTCATTCTCCTCCTCTTGCTCAGCCTCCTTCTCCAGTTCTCTCTCGCACTCCTCATCTGTGCCAAAGCTGCTGGTTACCACCATATGGCCAGCTCCCAGGAACGCCCCACGCTCACAGATTTTGCTGAGTAGGCCAGGGACTTGGAGCAAAGCTTGCTGCTGCTGTTGCTGCTGCTGTTGCTGTGGGTTGTGCTCCTGAATCTGCTCTGCCTGCTGCACTGGGTGCGGCTTCAGCACCAGCTGCTCAGCAAGTTGGTGCACCTGCTCCTTGACTGGGCGCTCAATTTGAGCGGGGCTGTACAGCTGCTCCAAATCATGCTGCTCCTCCTGCAAAAGGGGCTGTCCTGCTTGTGCCTTGGTGGATGCAAAGTGCATGCCTTTCTTACACCACTCCATCACCCCCTCTGTCATGGACGCACATGTGTTGGCCATCACCCACTGGAGGACATGGTGAGAGGTGAGGGGAGAGGGGCTGTTGCTGTTGCTGCTGCTGCTGCTGCTGCTGCTGACCCCACGCTGGATCTTTTCAGACACCTCTTGCGTGCCCACAAACTGTAGCTTCTGGCCACGTCCCAGCAAGCGCATCCGGCCAGCAGCCTGAGGAGTAGGAGTAGGAGTAGGAGGAGGAGGAGGAGGTGGAAGAGCCAGTTCCCTTCTTAAAAATGCTAGCATGACGTCATCAGACTGGAAGCTCTTATAATACCACGTGCAATGTGAGAGAAGGTTTTTCGTCACCAACAACCATTGTTTGGATTTATAATCAGAGAACCCTTCAAGTGCGCTGCCTATCATAACAACTGGGACCACATCAGAATGCTGGCACTAGAGCTGCGCATCAGGCATTTTCTCTTCAAGTAGCTGTAACAGCAAGGGGGCAAAAGAGGTGCACCGTCTGATTTCTTTCGGCAGTGACTGCATGCATGCACGCCCTCTCACCTGCATGAGTTTGTCCTTGGTCATCCCCGGACCCAGGGTGACCATCCCAACAGCGTCTTGGCGCAACTGCAGCAAATATTTTGGGACAGAGCAGACATCTCCTGTTTGGTCAATGTTGGAGGCTGTGTTCCTTTGAATTCATGGCCTGAAACAGACAGAATGTATGGCACAGAACAGAGAGCCACAAGATCACTGCACGGCTGCACGCACCAAAAGTGCATTGTTTTTTGCATATGCCCTGAAATGAGTTCCTCTGAGCTCTATTCCAGTTGTGCGCACCTTCAGATCAGCCCCCCGGCAGCGCGCATCATCAAATATGGCAAACGTGTTACGCTCAGCTACAGGAGCGCTCGAGCGTGGGAGGCAGCGTCCCCTGGCTTCCAGCACCATCCAGGCAGGGGGGCTTGCCCGCGGCTCAAAGAAGCACACCCCTTGAAAGCGTGAGCCATCAAGCAGGGGCAGGATGTGCTCTGCAGCAGCTCTGCATAATTAAGAGAACAGCAGAGGGGGTCAACTGGCCTATAATACTGTTTTGTTTCATGTTTTTTCTCAACTTTCTTTCTCAAATTAAACCATGTTAACCATTATTACTCCATAAATTGTAATGTTCACCAAAATTTTATGAAGATTGGAGGTCCCCAGATCACTCTCCTGGCCTCAGATCACAAAAAAATGGCCCACAGCTCCACCCTGGGACCAATTTTCGTTCCCAAAATGATGTGTTTATAACCCCCCAATATTATGCTACCATCCTGCATATTCAAAAAAAGGAAAGAAGGAAGTCAAAAATTGACCTTTTTGGCACCTTGTGCTGGATTTTCTCCTAGGGCTGGCTGAAATCCTGTATCTGACCAACCACTGGGTATTTTCACTCCATTGATTTTGCAATAATTTTACTTTGATACAAGGACAAAAATCATAAAAAAAAACATCCAATTTGGTGCAGAAGGCGGTCCGGAATGGAGATTTGGTGGTAAAAAGTAAGGTTCACGCCGCGGCTGATTAGGCATGTGGCCCCAACTTCTAAGTTTCAAGCTCAGGTGCTATGGATAGGGGAAAGCATGAGCTGCATCTGGGTGCTAGTCCTTAAACTTAGAAACTGGGGCCAAAAAATTAAGGAACATTTTAAAAACATCCCCATTTCAGGCCTCCGTCGCCCCCCTCTGAGAGAATAGAGTACTTTCTGCGAACTTGAATCAGTGTAGTGCAAGTGCAGACACAGATGGAGACCGATTGCGCTCTTGAGTTGAACAGGTATGGCAGGAGTCATCAAGCGTGAGGATGTGGTATGCACAGAGTTTTTTGGACTGAGCTTGAAATGCAGCGCTTATCTGCTGAGTGGCATGTGTTCAGCCTCTCAACTTTCACACACAACGCACAAGCCATCTTGAAGATGGTATTGCACGAGACTGGCTCTGTGCTTGTACCTGTTGCTGACGCCAGCCAGGATTGCACCGCAGTCGATCAGCGCATCCGCTTTCTCTGACACTGCCATGTCCAGCAAGCACTGCCACAGGGGCTTGGGGACCCTTGAGCCAGGGATGCGTGCCTGCATTGCAAGGTTCAGCATGCCACTTACAAGTCTGATGCACCAAATTATGAGCAGAGCCAGTCTGCATTTCACTCGCATTCTATAAAAAGGGAAAAGTCTCAAAAGCATCAATGCGGGTGCTCTTGGCACAGCCTTATACACTCCATAAATACACAAACTATTAAAGAAAAGAGATATATGCAGGCCACAGGCCACAGCCGCGTGCATTAAGTAAAGGTCCTTTAACTAGCAAGGGCCTCACCAGAGGTCCCTCAAAACTACACTAGCTACAGCTAGCCTAGGAGAGGGAAAGAGACTGAACTAATGAGGATCGGGCGGGTTGTCAACCATACTCCAAGACGCCCAGACTCTCCTTCTCCTTGTATCCACCTCCGCACGCCCAGCGACCCCCCCCCCCCCAACCCCCCCGGTTTGTAGACGCCTAGCTACTACTCACTGGGGCAATGGTGCTGTACTTGGGGTTGCTGAGGATGATCTGCAGCATCTTGCCGTTGGTGGCTTTCAGGCTGGCGTCTGGCGGATCTGATTGGCGTACTTGCAGCGGAAGCAGGTGGTGGTTGTCATTGGTGCCTGGGGTTGATAGATAAAATTAAATTCTCGTCCAATTTGTTGCTCTTATGCTGTAAATGGCGGATGTAAACAGAGGAGGAAAAGCCCCCCCCCCCAAAAGGGTCTTTTGAAAATGCTCATTGCATTAGGTGCTTTCAACCTGGGACTATTATCTGGTTGTTAAACGTTTCAAAGCCCTACAGGTTGGGAGTCGATTACCAGATCAACATTCTAGCCACTCACTGCACTAAACTGGGTGTTTCTTTGTGATTTTGAGCCATTGTATTTAGAGAAACTTTAAAAAAGGGGCAAAAAGGGTGCCAAAAAGAGAAAAAATATTAAAGACATTTTGGACTCTTTTTATTACTTCTTTTTGAACATGCAGGATTTTAGCACAGTATATGAAGGTTACAAAACATATTTTTGCAGAGGGGGCTATCTGAGCAAACCCCCAACATGCTCCTTTTTTGCATTTAAAGTGCGCTCATTCACAGCCATTGCATCTGATTGGGACATTCTTCTCTGAAGTGTAGCTGGGGTTATAAGCTACCGGAGCATATGCTCAGATGTGTGTAAGTCGACATGTGTGCTTAGAAAGGCTGGGCTGAAGCTGATATGGGCACATAGACCCTAATTTGGTGCTTCTTGTGGGGAGATGGCTGAAATTGCCATAAAGCACCAACCACTGAGTGTTTTCGCATCATTTTATTTGCAATGATATTGTTTTCTTACAAGGACTCCAAATCACTAAACATCATCCAATTTGATACACTGGGTTGGTCACATGTGGAGTTTTGGTGGTGAAAACTAGGGTTCACGCCGCGGCTGATTAGGCACGTGTCCCGTGACTGGTTAAACATATACTCCAGTGCTAGGGGAAGCCAAGAGTCAAAATAACCAGGTACAGGACACACACGCAAAGGAGCATGCAAAAAACACCTGACTTGGGGCCTCAGATAGCCCCCTCTGATATTTTTGGGAGTAAAAATGGAGCTATAGGCCACACAACGTTGGGTGATCTGAGCCCAGGAAAGTAATCTGGGGTACTCTGATTTCATCATATTCGGTGGAAGTAATATTTGATAGCTAATAATGATTGGCACGATACGATTCTCGAGAAAGAAAGAGCATATCCGATGTAGGGGAATTGTTCAGGATGTTCAGGATACCTATCTAACATATTTTATCGCGCTCCCGACATGTTGTTTAAACAACTACTTTTATTTCCCAGGACAAGGATGAAATTGGGTTTGGAAATTGAGTACCGCCTCTATTGCATCCTGGCAATGTGTAGGACAAATGGCTAGGATCAGCCATGCTTTCTCCACTGAAAATCCCCAGCAGCAAGGAACTGCACCTGAAAAGCCGACAATGCGCCCTTGTGCATTGTCTGCCAAGTGCCAGGCACTGCGCGCCAGCCTGGAGGGGTACTGCTTGGTCTCTGTTGGAAGCACGTAGAAGTTGAGCCAGAAATTAACAGCAGCCATGTTGCGGCTGAAGTACTGGTGCAGCACATGCAGCTGCTGAGTGTTGCTGGTGTCCAGCTTCCGTACATCGTCCAGCATCTCCAGGTGTTCTGCATTGGAAACGAGGGCAAAGGTGAATTTGGAGTGCAGAGGAAAGAAAGCTGAACAAAACCAACGAGTTAATCGCAGGCAAGCAGTTGACAAGTAACTTACTTCTTGGTCCTTTTCATGTATGCCTTCCAATAAACTCCTGCAGGACTCATAATAATCATCTCACCTGGAGTCATGCGTCCTCTGGAGCCTTTCAGCCACCCACTGTAGTAGCTGTGCTTTGCATTGGGACACATTTCAAGCAGCACCCTCAGTGCTTGCTCCAGCTGCTGCACGGACAGGCCTGGGCAACGGCGCACAAAAAGAAGCAGGTCATGGCCTGCTGCTAACAGCTGTCTCTGACAGCAACTTTTAAGCAAACAACCAATAAAACGTTTGTGCTCTCTGCAGATTAGGCATTTGTGGTTGCTGCTTTGCTTTCTGCTCCCTTGGTATCTTTGAAGAAAAGCCCCCAAGGAATTGGAAAGAGTAAGCGTGCTTTTTAATCCTCTTACCATCTTGGTAGTAGGAGATGGTGGTCAAGAGCATGGCGACGTCTGGCTGAGCCCACTCACTGCGCTCTGCCGGACCAACTCACAAGAAAGTGAGGTAGCATACTCTTACTCCGCACCTGCTTGGATCTGCGGCATCAGTCCACACTGCCACGCCGGACTTGCTCAGCACACTCTGCCTTGTGTCTGCCAAGTCTGATATGGAAAGCAGCATTGCTTGGATGGCAATGGCACGCTCCTCCAGAGAGGGCAGTGACAGCTGTGATCCGCAGGCGTACACAAGCTGGTACCTGATACAAGTATCATGGTCTTGAATTTGCTTGTCTGATTGGCTATGCAGCTGAGTTCACTTGCCACATCCTATCAAACAATCATGGCCAGAAAATTATCTCATGCAAGCAACACCCATCAATGGTATACAGATCAAGCACAGCCATAAAATCACCTTACACAACATTTCAATGGTGTAAAGATCAAGTGCTGCTGCAGAATGACCTCTGGAAGTGAAAGCAAAGAATGAGGACACGAGCGGTCCAAAAACCTATTTGTAGTGCCTCGTACACAGGCAGGGAACAGACGTGGCATTTGTCAACCATAAGCTTATATTCAATGAGTTCAAACATCTTCACACCTGTGGTGCAGCATCACATCGTTCTCATCTATGATGTCAATGTATGGCATTGCAGACAGCTTGTCCAGCATAGCACATACAGCATGATCATGGCCCCACAGCTCATCACGCTTGAGCTGAAGGGAGAGCCTGTGCTCAGGTGCAACCAGCAGTAAGCCTCCCACCTGAATTTGGTGAGTGATGCAATTTGTCGTTTGTAGATGATTCGACATCTCTCTCACAATTTTGCATCAACATGAAGATGGATGGCACCTTTGCAAATCTTTATGAATCCACTTCCACCGCGCACCTTTCATTATTTCCACTGCCTTCTATGGATTGTCCACAATTTACTTGATAAATGCCTGTATGCAGTTGGCATAACTGCAAAGAAAAACAGAATGATACTGCACACAACACCACGGCGCAATGTAAAGACGAATATTTGTTAAACAATAACCCAGGGAGGGCAGCTGTGCCAGCACACACCTGTTGGCAGTAGGTCATGTTGGCCTGCATTGCTGCTGCACCTTCCACTGTGATCTCCACATCCCTGTGAAATGGCTGCCGGAAGAGCTTGCGGTTGAGCACACCGGCCGTGAGAAAGGAATGGAGGTAGCCGTATGCCTCGTCCAGCAGCGTGGACAGAAAGTTCAAGCGCACCTGCACTTTCAAGGTAGGAAGGCATTACTGCGCCGTTGCAAATATACTGTATCATGACAAATGATAAGAACTCATGGCTTCAATAAGTTGGCCGAGACCTTGAGTTTTGCTTACTACACACGGAGGCATGCAAAGCCGTTCTAAATTATACCAACGCATAATGTTCTACGACAAGCATTATCATAAAATGAAGTAAAATACATTGTGCTCTCATCCTTTAAAGTTGAAGTTCACATTTTGTCCATGCAGTAAAAATACATTGTGCTCTCATCTTTTAAAGTTGAAGTTATCATTTTTTCCATGCACGCACCACGCCATGGCCATTTGCCCATGTAGTGGCCAGCATGGGGAGGATGACGCGCGTTTTTCCCTCTCCCTGGCAGGAGGCACATCAAGCAAGGTAGAAAGTAAATCAGTTGTAAAATTGGACTGAAATGATTTAAAGCATCAAATGCAAGAGGTGCTGCACTTTTTCACAAAGGTCTAACTTTCTGTCAATACCCTGTCTTTCTTTCAGAGGTCATGATAGAACATCAAGTGATGATTATGCTAATCATGTAACATGAAGAAAAAGGGATAAGCCGTAAGCGTCTGCAGTATGCGTGTATTGGCACCTGAAGTCAAGCGTACCATGTTCAGCTGGTCAATGGCCCCAGGGTTTTGTAGCAGGTGCTGGGTAACGCAGTACTGGGCAGGTCTGCGCGTGAGGGATGAAGGGTGTTTATCGTTCTCATAAAGTGAAACTCTGAAAGCCATAATTGATCACTGCGGAAAGCCATGCTGTTATGCTGCAGCACCCAGACCTGATCTGCAGCTGGCCCTCTGCCTCAAGCACCAGCCACTCAGGGTGGTCAGCCACACTCCATGTGCGAGTGCATTGCAATTCCTGTGTGCAATACAGACGTGTATTCTACAATGTCAGTAGCCATTCAGTTTCCATTTTGTTTCAACATGACCTGCAATGGTAATGATAAAGTCTGCGCCGATACAAAGACAAGCATCTGATCAGGCCTCCATGTTTTTCTTTGATTTGCAACAAGATGGTTCATACATTAAAGCCTGTTTGTTTCACCTGGACGAGCAGCGGCTTAAACTCTTCACCAGCTTGAGCAAGTTCAAGGAGCCTGCGCAGCCGGTCCTCCAGCACACACAGCTGCATCCACACCCTTGCTCCTTCAACCAGCTGATCACAGGAGGCAGGCGTGAGGAAGGGGTTGAAGGTAAGCAGGCTGGAGGAAGGCTGGATGGCAGAGCGAGCCAGATCCAGGAGCCCTGGGGAGGGGGCTGCTCCGCACGCGTGCAGCAAGCGGAAGCAGGTACCATACCTGTGCAAGGGGCAGGTTCAAGATTAGGTTGTATGATGCGTATGGTTATGCTTGAAACTTTCTATAAAAGCTCAGATCAGCAGAATGTGCTATGTCAAAAATACAACCCTGTCACTGCTTACTTTTAACTATGCATGCCTTAAAAATTTAAATCAACAAATCAAGTTGATGCTATTATCACTGGGAAGTATGCAGCACACCAAAAAATCGCATTGCACACTGAATAACTTTTTTCCTTACACCTGCCCAGGGCATAGCAATGTCCCATATAGGCCTCTGCAAAAGATATCTAAAGCGCAATGAAGAAGGAAGCAAGAGAAGCAAAGGGCAAGCCCAAAAACCAGCATGAGATGCTGGGGCTCCTAGAAAGATGGAAATGGAGGGGCAAGGTGCAAAAAGTAAAGACAGGCTCCTCAAGTCCTAACGCAGCCCCAGGCGCGGATCCTTAAATGAAATTACTGCTACAATCTGTAATAATGAGCGGGTGGTCAAAATATATCATGTTTGCCAAGGGAAATTGCCGCCCTTGGCAAGCTATGAAGTTCTGGAGTCCCCCATAGATCAAGCCAAGGGTCTGGCCATTCAATTCACTGGGCCCACGATGAAGGCAGGAATTTCTTGACTTAATTGTGGACTTCAAGGCACACAGACAGACAACCCACCAAATATGCGCATTGACACTAAGGCAGGGATGAATAAGAAGCCACACGTACACGGAAGGGTCAGGAACGCCTAGGACTGCTTATTTGAAAAAAACTTGCTATGGCAATACTTGAATCACTCACATGCCAGTGCTCTTAGGAATATCAGCAATGCTGTGCATAAGGTAGCTCTCCACCTGCATGCGCTGGAGCTCCACACAAGCCTGCACACAAAAAGAATAATGAAAATATATTGATGGAATGAAATGGCTCACTAATTTTTATTGGTTGCAGATACTTTTGGATAAGCTGAAAAGCGTTGAAAAAGAGAGAAGAACAGAAGCAAAGTTTTGGTGTGATGAAAGGTTGCTCAAACCCAAATTTCTATGTTAAGCATGTTCAAAGCACGGAAATATATTTAAATTAGCTCTGTGGTACTGCAAATTTGCATCTGCTAATAAGCAGCTTGCAAGCTCAACCGTGAGTGATGCTATGTACGCTACCTTGAAATCCCACAATTACTCAGACAGAAAATTTAGAACTTCTTTCATCCAAGAAAAGAAAAGAATACAAAGGAGGAGAAAGACTGCGCTGACTGTAAGCATCTGCATAAGAATGATTGCTGATTTAGCCAGCTAGCTACTAGCTATCCAAGCAGGGTATCACCAAGTGGCTCACAAGCCTGGCCTTAACTCAGCAAAGAGGAAGCGTAAATGACAGAGCATAGATAAAAGAGCTGATAGAAATCTAGGTCTTTTTACGCCATGCCTCTGGGAGCTTGGAACCTCTTCCACTTGCTCTCCATTCTAAAGTGGCCAGCAAATCCCCTCCCTGAAGCCCCCCCCTATGAACAAGGGGGGCTCCGAAAAAGTAAATCTTCCATCACACCTGCGTCTCTCTGATGTACTTCTGCAGTGCCTCAGCACCCATGTTCGCATCATAAGCCACTGGAAGGGTGTGATGGGCCTCCCAGCTCGCCTGCAGCTCCCTGTGCATGTCCTTTTCAAGCGGGAGCCCCTCTGGCCGTGCAGTGTTGCTTGCGGTAGAACTGACAAGGGGGTAAGGTGGCACAGCCTGTGCGCTGTTGTGGAGCACAAGGGAAGACAGCTGTGACTCTGTGGATGCCACAAACTCTGCAGAAACTGGACAAGGGGGGACATGCAGCTGGCCTTTTCCCACCCCCCTCATTTCCTTCAGCCAGGAGGGCAGGGGCGTTGGTTTGGGGTGGATGCCAAGCACCCGCTGCTCCTCCAAAGCACTGAGCAGCGCACGTGGGTTGGGCCCAAAGCCCCTCCATCCACCGGTCTTGTGCGGCTGGGCTGCTTTGAGGTAGCAGATGCTTGCGTCAGGGTCAAGAGGCGGTGGTGGCAGTGGTGGTGGGGAGCTGGCTGAGGCATCTGCATACAGGTGGCTGAGCTGTGAGGTGCTGAGCAGCAGCTGATGGGCCAGGAGTCTCAGGCCTGGAGCATGCCAACTGAGGGACACCACACTGTGCAGCTGTGCTGCTTCTTCATGGGAAAGGGGGTGGTTTTTCCAGCACTGCCGCAGCAGCTGCATGGCCATGTGCGTCCCACAGCACCTGCGCACAGAATGAGGCCATGAGTTCCTCTGAGCGTCAAGTCAAGCCAGTCAAGCCAGTCAAGTCAAGCCAAGTCAAGCCAGCCAAGTCAAGCCATCTTTTGTACATGCCCAAATATTGATGACATTGCTGCTCCAGCCTCATGACCAGGATCTGACACAGGTGCAAGCAGAAATGACTATTACAACACCAGACATGCTCTTCATCTTCAAGGGGCTTGGGGGGGGGGGGGGGGGGGGGCGGCTGGGAGCATGCCGGTGGAGAGCAGGAGAAGGAGAGTCCAGGCGCCCAAGAGCATGGTGGACAACTCTCCAGATCTCCAATATCTTTGTTTCTGGCTTTCTCCTAGGCTAGCTGTGCTAGGTTTAGGTTTGAGGGCCCTTTGATGAGGTTCTTGCTAGCTTGCTAGATAAGGGACTTACATAAATAAACACGTGGCCTTTTGGCTAGCATATACTTTTCTTTTCTTTTCTTTGCAAGCAGAAGTTTTCAGTAACCTAGAAACAGCCTGCTCGAAGGTAGCATCTTTATCTTGGGGTGCTGCAGGAATATAGGATATGCATCCACCACCTGCTGACTGGCTCTGGGAGCAACGTGCTTGTGGCAGCGTACAGAGCGGCAAGCTGCAAGCGCGCCACGATGGAAGGAGCACGCAGATCTCCAAACCGGCCATGGACCTCATAGGCATGGACCTGCAGGAGGGAAAGGAATTCGGTGTATAGGAGAGTGGTAGGGAGCAATCTCTAATCGATATAACCTGGGTGTAGGGAGCAATCAAATCAAATCACCAACATGCCAAGGAAGGTTTCACACAGCTTCTTCTGGCCTATGAGGCCACAGCCACCAAGCCTTTCCAATTTATTGTCATGGCCGAAACCATCAAACCCAGATCTCTATGCACAAGCTGACCAGAAGCACATATTAATCAGCTTCTTGTACCTGAAGCTTTGTCCTGCAAGAGCCTGGCACCTGCACCGTCACTGGACCCACTGACCCACGCCCCCCAGACACGCTGCCGCTCTCATCCAGGCTGACGTTGCCAGAGGGAATGAGCACCAGTGTGTTAGCTCGGTGAGCGCCCACAGCTGAGCTGCTGTTGTCTCTCTGCAAGACCAGGTACTGCTGCAACCCAGGCAGCGTGTACAAACTGCGCTGTGTACCTGGCTCCACAGCCACCAGCTGTTGCTGCTGCTGCAGGACGTAATCCCTAAAGTCTAAGGAGCGCAGCTGACCCCCACGCAACATGAAATCCATCCCAAACCTGGGCAGCTCAAACAGGATGTCCCTGTGCTGCTGCTGCTGCTGCTGCTTCAAGGCCCTGGAACTCGATGCTCGGGTGTTGTTTTCCTGCCTAACAATGTAGCTGTGGATATACTGCAGTGGCTCCATCTTGGAGAGCACTGTAAGTGGCAGCAGGTGGTGCCAGGGAAAGTTGTTGAGAGTTGTTAAAAACACAGAGAGCTAGGGAATGCAGTTGCACCATTTACCCTTGTACCTGATTGAAAATGTTCAAAGAGCTACATCATGCCTACATGCCTTGCGTCTCTATTTATATTCCCAAACAAGTCAAGAAACAACATTGTACACTAGGCAAGCCTAGCACAGGATTACAGCTTGAGATATTTTGGAAGGGTGCTTGTCTTTGTTTTCCTCAAACAGATGCTGTCCCATATTTACAGGAGAACACAAAATTCCAAACCCGAGCAAGTGAAGAGGAAGCAGACAAACATGCTTTTTTGTTGGAAGGGGCGGGGGGGGGGGGTCCTTGGGTGTGCAGCAATGGAGAGCAGGAGAACGAGAATATGGGCGTCCAGGAGCATGGCCGACAACCCTCCAGATCCTCATTGGCTTTGTCTCTTTTTCCTTTTGTTTTGAATCATTCATTGAATCCAACCCAATGATTAGCATGGATGGTGCCATGAGGTAATACAGTTTAAAATAGACTCACTGCTCCTTTGGAGAAAACCTCTCTTTTTTCTAGGATGGCTAGATCTAATTTAGGTTTTTAGCCTAAAAATAGCCTAAGATTTAGGGCCAACTACTTTGACCCTTGCCAGCTTGCTAGCCAGGGAACGGTAATGCATAAGGCCCCCATGGCTTGCGTAATATTTTCTTTCCTGTTTATTTAAAGAGGAAGGTAAAACCCCCACCTGAGCAGATGTACAACGCGCTGGGCAGAATCAAGCAGTCAGTCAGCTCTGCCTGGCGCCCATTCAGCAGCTGCAACCAGGGAAGGGACTGCAGATGAGGTGGCACGCGCCAACACTTGTAGCCCTGCCGCATGCTGCTGCTGGTGCTGGTGCTGCTGTCAAGCTGTGCTCCACCGTCTGCTGATGATGCTGTGATTTTGCCTGATCCAGTTCCTTGCGCTGGTTCATTTGCTAGCTTGATCTGGATCATAAAGTGGACGTGACAATCTTGGAAAGTGACGGGCCGCAAAAGCATGGTGTTGTGGCTCCTGGAGGAGGCAAAAACAATGAATGAAATGGATTGCAATTAAATGTGAGCAAAGGTGTCCACTCTGTGACGACATGGATAGTATTAATCCTATTGTCCTTAGATGTTCAAACACGACCATGAGTGGTATGCATACCAACAGGCACCATGAGGGCCTTAGCCTCTGTGTAAAAGCCCTTAGTAAAGGCAGGTTTGGCTCATCCCTTATTGGCATGGATGCCTACCGTAATGAGAGACTCCTGGATCAGAGTATACAAGTCCCTGAAACTATCTCACGAGTTATTCCAGACTGGGTTTTCCCTAATGATACTAGCTCCTCTGCTCGGCACCAGAGCCGCCCTGATGTTATCTTTGTGAGATCTATCCCAGGCAGACAATCTCACCTTGATCCTTCTAAGCTTAAGATCCCTCCTCAAGACAGGGATATCCACCTTGTTGAGCTGAAATTCTGTCCAGACACCAACCCCTCCGTTGCTCTGGAAACTGCAACCGCCCAGCACGCCCACACATTAACCAGACTTGGAACCCGCAGCTCAAGAAACCCAAACAGGAATAACAAAGTGACTCTACAAATCATTCTGATTGGTGTGGATGGCACTATTTACAATGAGTACACTATCAAACCTCTTGTCAATTTGGGCCTATCCAAACAAAAAGCAAAATCCCTAGCTTTCAAGTTGAGCTGCCATGCCCTGCAAAGATTAACCACGATCATTAACACCAGACATGCTCTTCGCTTACAAGGGGCTTCAGGGGGGGGGGAGGGTCACTGAGCGCGCGGATACCAGGAGAAGGAGAGTCCGGGCGTCTCGGGGCACTGCTGACAACCCGCCCGATCCTCATTAGTTCTGTTTCTTCCCTCTCCTAGGCTAGCTGTAGCTAGTGTAGTTTTGAGGGACCCTTGGTGAGGCCCTTTTTAGCCTGCCAGTTAAGGGAACTTTCCTTAATGCACGCGGCCTTTGGCCTGCGTAGACTTTTCTTTTCTTTTCTTATGTGAGCAAAGCAAAACAGGAATCAGATCCAGAAGAACCTCAGCAGAGCGCTTTGATTCAAAAGGTCAGTAAAAGAATGCAGCTGAGGCATGATGTCTACTTTGTATTTAACTAGATGTTACCAGATGCTACCTGCACACCCAGTGGCTGTGCATCTCACGCAGGCGGACAGGAAGCTCATCGCCCCATGGGCTGCAAGCAGCATCAATGCCCACGTCCAGCAGCTCCAACCGCACGCTCGTGACAGCATCCACCTGGAACGATGTTGGGTTGAGGGGTGCTAGCACCTCATTTGCAACCATTGCACCTTTTGAACCCCAAAGAGCAGGGGCTGTAATGTTAGAATCACATGATGCAATCCTTATCAAAAGTTGGTTACATTATTATTTGTTAGATTTACTGATGCTAGAAGAGCAGAACACAACAATTATCAGCAATCCCACCCACCTCTACCGCAACCAGGTTGTCTCCGACAGCATAGAAGTCGTAGTAGGCACCCTTGACTGGCTTGATCGTCTGCAGCACGCCATCAGCAGAGGTGGCCACCTGGCTTATGCAGGGAGCACACATAAACTGTGTGAGCAGCGAGCACCTGCTTTATATAAGAGGCATACATGAGTTGGTTTTCAGAGTAGTCAGAGAAAGGCACTTGCCAGTCCTTGTGCCACAAAAACAACTGACGCGATTGCATAAGGTAAGCTGGCAACAAACAAAATATATCTGGCAATATGGATAATGGAGGCAAAGCTAGTCAGTGACATCCTTGCTGAAATAGCAAAATGCAAGGAATTCGTGCTTGGATTTTTAACCTCATGCCAAAAACGTGGCTGAAAGGATACTAATGGGCCATAGAACAACTTTTGAACTCAAATGAAACAGAATTATATGCAAATAGGAGAGCATGATAATTTTTTAGTGAGCAATAAAATATGTATTCAAAGGTGCCCTTTGGCCATTCAGATCGATTTGCCAGAAACGTTTGATGACTGACTTTAAAAGCAACACCTGTAGCACAGCCCACCTCAAAGTTGCTGTCTCCAAAGGAGCGCTTGTACATCCTGTGGTTGAAGATGGCCTTGGGAAGGCGGCTGGGTGGGCAGCCATCATACAGGACTGTGCCATCCACTGTGTTGATGCTGAACAGGTGGCCGTCTTCTGACACCGCCTCAAAGCTGCCAGCCTTGCTACCAGACTGGCTAAGTTGTTGCCATGCCAGGTGCAAGGGAGCGCGCTGGAGCACAGAAGCCACTGCTGCCGTGAGGATCTGGGGCCTGAGAAGGGCGTGGTCGGTGAGCGGAGCAGCACGCCGGCACATGACATCATGGCAGCGAATGTGCAGGGCTGAGAGCCGCCCGCGGGCAGCTGGACTGTCCAGGAAGACATGCCCGTGCCGAATGAGCACCTGCGGGTGACCAAAATTTGCAGCTGTGCACAAATAATTTGCTGTTAATGCTTGTATGTCCTGGTGTGGTTCGAGCAAATAAAACATGCTTGTTCTTTTGAAAGTCATGGATGCAGACATGCTGTGATGATCATGCAGGCGTGCTGTGATGATCATGCAGGCATGCTGTGATGATCATGCAGGCATGCTGTGATGATCGTGCAGGCGTGCGATGGTGATCATGCAGGCACCCATCAACATTAACGTTGAAGAGCACTCAATTGTAAAGGTCGCGTGTGGAGATATTTGCATGCAACAGGCTTGTCCATAAAAAACTGTCCCTGCGTCAATCACATAGACACCCTATTGTCCAGTGAAATTCTTCTTTCCAATGGCCCCTTCCATAAAGGGAAGTTCTCTTATTTGATGTGGGCAGTGCTCTTGCCACCTGCTTTTTCCTTCCCTTTTCCCCTTTTCCTGATCATCAATGCAGGAATACTCATTCCTTCTTTTTCTTGCTTGGCTTATTCATGTGCATCGTGCAGTGCTTGGGCAAAGTAACCCAACAATGCAGGGTCACAGATGCTCCTTGCCAAGCCTAAACAAACAGCAGCCTACCATGAGCCGCAGCATGGATGCTGCGCCCTCTGCGCTGAGAGGCCCAGCACTGAAGCACAGCAGAGCCAGCATGCGCAGCTCACACTGCCTTGCCTGCATATCTTACTGCAGCTGCTCATCGCCAGCAGCATCTGCGATTGGCTTGTCCTGTAGGCAAGGGGTATTGCACAATGTTACCACCAAGTACTGATTAGAAATTGAAAATTGATAGAAGCTACATCAAGGTGCTTGTAACCTACATGTGTGTGTTGCTTTTGACCTCTGCACTTACTTCTGCAAGACGCTCCATTATTTGGGCAAATATTCTCTTTCCTGATCACAATGTACCAATACTTTCAGTATAAAATCAAGAAATCAACGGTCCTGTAGGCAAGGGGCATTCTATGAGCTGGAGTGCACAACTTAACCACCAGCTGAAGACCAAAAAGTTGTGTTGATTGCAGATAAATGAAGGTGCTTATCCACATGCATGCATTGCTTCTGATTCCAAGCTGTTGTGCTTAGAATAGCAAAAACCAGCCTTCTTTGGGCATACCTTCTCTTTCCAGGTCACAATGTACCAAGAACTTTCATTATGTAATCAAGCAAGCAACATTCTCCCGCTGCTCCTCAGCTGTAAAACTCCCACCATGCTATCAGCAGCCCTGCTGGTCATACTGGCAAACTTCAACGCTGCTTGCCGGCAAGTTGGATCCCAGTCTGCCAGGTAGGCTGCCATCTCTCCCAGCAAGATGACAGCCTGGTGCTCCCGAGGGGCTTCATCCAGTTCAGCAGCCAGGCATGCCAGCTCACGGCCCAGCGTTGTGAGCACATCACCCTCTGCCATTTGAGTGTTTGGATGTTAAACACTGTGCGAAGGATTCATCATGAGCACAGCTATGCAGGTTGTGCATGAAGAGAGGAGAGCCTTCCCATGAGTGTTATGCTCCAATAAGTTGTTGCTTTTGTGCTTGCAGCATTTTGTGCTTGCAGCATTGGTATGAGGGAAGAAGGAGGATGGAGGTTTAACAACAACAAAGATGATTGATCAATCCAAAGCTTTAATTTCTGCTGGGTTTCTTACTGACCCACAAGTTACCCACCTGCTTCCCACCCCGTCCTCCACTGCAAGTATGGCTTGCCCCCGCTGCTCCTGCTGCTGCCACTGCTATGGGTGGAACTGTTGATCGTGGTCAGGGTGCCAAGGTGGAAGAGGCATTGGCGGATGAGGACACACACGGCTGGGTGGCTCAAGGGCAGCGTGCGCTCATGAAGGAGGGAGCACAGCCGCCGCAGTTGGATGTGAGGGTAGGCACGGAGGCTGTGTGAGCACCATTCCAAAGGAAATTCGCCACAGGGGATGAGAGAAGCAATGTAATTTGAGTGCATTGTGCTGTTCTTGTGGCCAGATGGAAGGATGGTGGCTTGAAAGAAAGGAATGCATGGAGGATAGCCAGCTAGTCCATTGCATGCTTAGGCAGGGCTTAGGCAACACAAGCATACAAACACGCCAGAATGCAACCTGTCAAGACACAAATGTGGCTGTCATTCTAGGCAAGTGTACCTGCCAAAGTCCCGGAAACCTGGCTCAGACAGCCAAGATGGCCTCTGGTCAATATAGGCAATGGCCAGGTTGCCCCTGCCTGGCGAGACACCTGTCAAAGTACACATACAAAACAAGCTTGTCGCAGCGTGGACTCCCTGCAAGACCTTCAAGTTTACAGACCTCACAGATATAATGCCCAGCTGCCATAGCTAGTACCACATGCAGTCACAAGCAGTTGGCTGATGGGTACTGATGCTGCAGCTGTGGATGTGGCAAAGAAAGGCTGCAATGGTGTACTCACTCTCTGGTAGAGGCATTGCCCATTGCAGCATCTCAGCAGATGCAGGCAGCTTCTCAGTGTAGGTCAGGACCCGTGAGAGATCTGGGATGCGGCCGAAGGGATTGAAATGGCCCTCAGGGATGTGCTGGGCGTGGTCAGCTGAGCAGCCACTGCCTTTCCATGCCAGGTTGGGGGCAAGACTATCGGGATACCACACCCCCTGCTCCCTGCAGTCACGGACAGCACAAGAGGAGTGGAGAATTTATCTGCAAGTGGAAACAAAGATAAAAGGAGAAAGATAAAGGAACAAGGGCATAAGCAGGAAATGCATGCCTGCAAGTATGAAGTTTCAATGAGCATGCCCTTTAAAAGCTGCAGAAAATTTAGAAGTAAACCAATTAAGATACTGTCAAAACTGGCTTTTGTGCAAGTTAAATTCTTGTTGTTTTAAATAAGTACCAGATATTTGAACAGCACCAGCCCATCTCATTGTCTGACAAGGAAAACTGCTACTCACACAAGAGTGTAGCAGCTTTATGGTTCATCTGACAGAGCTCTTGTAATGTAGTCAAGAGCTACATGCTCTTCTGGATAGATTTGCCCTGTGTGCATGTTCTTAGGCTAGTCCAGCCCCACTTGATACAATGAATTGTCACGTTAAATCGTGGTTATTGCTGAATCACTGCAAAAGAACAGTAAATGTGCAGTAACGGTGATTCAGCATGACAGAATAGGGAAAAAGATAACTTTTAAGATTTGGAGGGCTTTCCCAAACCAATTAAGCATCTGTCTCACATTGGTGTGAACTGGAATATCCTACCACATTTCATTGATGGCATTCCTCGTGCTTTCACCTGTTTCCAAAATCATCTACATGATCTGGCCCAACTTTCTGGGGTAACCTGCTGCAGGAGAGCAGCAGGACGTGGCCACCACATCCAGGGAACTTGTGGGGTGTGGCCAAGTACTGGCTGGGCTGCTGGTACTGGTTGTAGTGCTGGAGGAGGTCGGCGGGGAATATTGGAGTGCTTAGGTCCATGTCCTTTGCATGGTCAGGCGAGGGAAGCAGCAGCTGCCTTGCCAGGAAGGAAGCTCGGGACAGCTGGCGTAAGAGAGAGGGCATGTGCATGTAGAACAGCCAGACTAGCGCTGAGGATGGGTTCTTAGGGAGAGGCTGGATGACGGGTGGAGGCGCTTTCCCTGTTGCGTCAATGCTCTTTTGAAGGCTGCTACATACACTTTGAGCACTGGACACCTTGGCATAAAGGCTGTTGACCTGGCTGACTTGAGAAGAGTATTGTGAATGAGGGCTGGGATCATAGAAAAACTCGTTGAGTTTTTTTTGTGCGTTTGCATGCTTTGAGATCAGGCTGCCCAGCTCACTGTCTGCTGTGCTCTTTTGCTGGCGCAGATCAGCCAACTTTGCTTTTTTGTGCTGCACCTCCTGCCAGTGAGCCTCTGTGCGCTTTTCTGCATCCTGGCGATGGCCTGCACCAAGCAAATTGAGGGACTGCATGAAACAAAAAGCAGCAGATGCATTATGATGAAAAGAGTAGTTGTGATCATGCATCAAAACACCTCTATGGCACAAATGAAAGAAAAGGTGAGAAGCAACAGCGGTGCAATGTATTAGGCTACACAGTTATGAGTCCTTGCATGGCTCACTGTTTTGAACATGCAGCACTCTGGTTGCAGATGCTCTCTCTGATTAGCACTGTAGCAAATTGAAGGTTCTCATGAACTACCAAACCAGGCAATTTAACACATTGATCATCCTCTTGCTTCCCTACCTTCCCAGATGCCCAGCATGCCGCCATCGGTCCTGGCATACTGCAATGCCAGGTCAAAAGTTGCGGTACCTTCTCTTCTACCGTCCAGTAGCAAAAACAACTCTTTGCCTGGCTTGCTGTGCTCCCAGAGGTAGGCGCTGACACCAAGTGCTGCAAGCGGAATCAATCAGGAATAACTGCAGGTAAATGGAAAAACTACTTTCTCTAAAAAATGAAAAGACTAAGGAAAGACAGTGCCAGCCCAAACAAAGTAGGTACAGCTAGCCTAGGAGAAGCCAGGAACAGAGCTTATGGGGACAGATATAAAATGTGCCAAAATTTCATCGAATCACACATACACTCCTGGCCAGTATTTCCCGATTACCCTCTTAGATTTGCCCTGAACGCCTCTAAGCATCTCAAAGGTCTTCGTGGATGTGTCACCTCAACTGAAAATATCTGTTGGAAGGCAAATCCTTTGCAGTGCTGTTGCTCTAGCCTAATGCCTAGTAGGTATCTGTTTTTCACGAATTGATGTAGGGAGAGGCTTTACCCCCTATGAACACTGGGACTGCCCTGCATGTACTTGACTGTCCTAAACTGAAAAACAGGCAAGAAACAGCTTCTCTGAAGAACAAGAAATTATCCGTGTCACATGGCGTCCCAGATGGGAAGCGGCTGAAATGCTGAACAAGCACCCTGACCTCTGGACCCATGTAGAAGCCTTTGAGAAGGAGAGATGAAAACAACCAGCAGATCCCCAAGCCAACAATATTAACGTCGATAACCTCGCCAGCCAAGGCTTTGGCGGCAATCTCCAGAACTATCTCCAAACCTCATGGCTATCAACTAATGGCCTTGCAATCCGCAAAAATGCTAAATTTGACTTCCTGCCCACCAACCCTCAAACAGACATCCTGCCAACATGGCAATAAGAGATTTTTGTCAGGCCCGTCGACCTCATGAAAGAAATCCAAAAGTCTGACCTAAGCAGGGAGACCAACATACCCATGGAAATGCCTTCTTTCTCCACCTATGAAGCTGCCTATATATACAACACTGTCGGCAAATGTGTGGGCATGCTCACTACAGAAAGACTCTTGACCCTCACTGAAGCATACGACGCAGCCAAACAAGCAGGCCTACACAACACACTCCAACCACCAGTTCAGGACATGGCGACTGAAATCATGGGCCTACTCCAGCGGCAGAAAGCCAAGAACAAGCACCTACTTGCCAAGAGCAAAAAGGTTTACAACTCTAATATGCTGATCACACCTTCCCACATACGTTCAGCCCTACAAAAGTGCTGCATGGTTTCCACGGAAAGGTACTCCAACCCTCTTGACTTTGACCCCTCCTGCAAGAACTACTTTAGCGCCAACCCTCGCGACCAGGTCTTCGGAGCCTGCACTGACGCCCCCTCAGTGCGCTACTCTGGGTACTCCTTCTGTCATCCCCCCCATGACGATGAAATCATGCTTCAACTCCTGCGCCACGCGCTCCATTCCTCCATTCAAACCGATTCACCGGTTGCCATCTTCATACTATTACTCCACTGGAGGGGCTCCAGCGGCAACGCCTACATGAACTGGATTAACAACTACCCAGGATACGTCAGAGTGCTTGCCCAATTCCATGCAAGATGCATTAAGTTTGAACTCCCCCAATACTGGTTCAACGCCATACCCAACCCCACTCATCCTACCTATCCCACACAACTCATTGTTGTCTGCAACCGACAAGCAAGGGAGGCCCTACAAAATGCCAACAAGCACTGGTTTGAACACCTTCAGCACACCATCCCTGAAGCCCAATGGCTGCCTCTTTCTTGCCTTCCCCCCCCCGAGGAACCTGAGCTCCAACCAATGCCTGACATCAAACAAATGGAGAAACAAATTCCTGTCTCTTCCCCTTGAGGTACCCCTAGAATGTTCACACAAGCGTGCACAGGCCATAGCAGATCACCACCACACAAAAAATACCACCTTCACACCCAAAATTCAGTGTTGGAGAGACATCACCTACACTGATGGTAGCGTCATGAAAACCAAGAATGATTCCCCCCCACTAGTTGGCTCAGGCGTCTACAAACCAAACAAAGAGGGCGACCACCCCTCACCACAAATACAACTGTACATCAAACCTAATGGCCGTGGCCCAACTAACACAATCAACAGAGCAGAACTGGCTGGCATCCTTGTTGCACTCCAACAGGGCCACACAAACATAGCCACTGACAGTGCGTCCTGTTTGTCCCAAATGTACAGGCAGGTTCTCAATCCAATGCGCATGCGGACCCACCTACATGCAGATCTCATTCAAGCTATTTCAACCATCATAGAGCACTCATCACATCAGCTGAATTTCTATAAAGTCAAAGCCCACTCAGGCGTCATTGGCAATGAGGGAGCTGATGCTTGCGCACAAACTGCGGCTATTATGGATAACACAAATATCTCATTGCCTGATGCCAAGGACCCTTTCCACAACTCCTTTTGGCTATCCGTCAAACCTCCCCGAGGGCACTCCCATAATCCCACGCCCCTTTACCTCACTAACTTGAAAGACAAGCTCAAAGCCCATATGCATAACAAACACAAGCTTGGCTCTGCTGATGTATCCAGTTGCTATTACACAGGCTGGCAGCAACTCATGCAACCACCATCTCATAACAGCAATACCAACACAAGCTTACTTAAGCCATCCCCTAAACTTGCTAACCAAAAAATTAGCAATTCCTTTTGGAGCAACCCCAAGATTACCCTTAAACAACAAATAAACCTCCTCAAGTACCGCACTGGCACAATCTACACCCAGAAACACGCTGTCAGGTTCAATCACACATCTGGGCCCGCCAACTGCCGATTTTGCAGCAATATGGATAGCATCAATCACACTGTCCTCGGATGTTCACACCGAACATGCCAAGGGATGTTCATAAACAGACACAATATTGCCCTCAGTCTCTGTTGTGAAGCCCTGAGCTAAGGTGCACATGGCTCATTCCTTGTTGCCATGGACGCTTGCTGTAGAGAAAAGCTCCAAGAACAGGGCATTGAAGTCCCTGAAAACATCTCCAGGGATATTCCCTACTGGGCTTTTCCCAACGGTTCTGGCCCCTCTGCCCAACACCAAAGCCGTCCTGATGCTGTCTTTGTGTGCCCTATCCCAGGGAGAGCAACCCATCTTAACCCTAGGATGATACCTGCCCACGACAGAGATATTCACCTTGTGGAACTTAAGTTCTGCCCTGACACTAACCCCTTACCCAACCTACGAACAGCTGCTGACCAGCATGCTGGTACCATTTCCAGAATTCGCACCCGTAGTCTCAGAAACCCGAACAGAAATAATAAGGTGGCCTTGCACACCATCTTACTTGGTGTAGCAGGTACTATCTATAATGACTACACCATCACTCCCCTGGTTGAGCTGGGTCTTACCAAACATAACGCAGAAAAATTGGCCTCTCAATTAAGTTGCCATGCACTCCAATCATTAACAAAAATTATAAACACCAGGCACTCATTATACTTGCAGGGTTCTTCTGGCAGGGGCATCACTGGGGGCGAGGCAGTTCAGAGCAGGAGGAGGAGAGTCTACGCCCGCAGGCGCATGGCTGACAGCAACCCGCCTGACCCTCATTAGTCATTCCCCATCGGTTCATAGCTTGGTTTAGGCTGGGCCTGTGAACCTCCTCGGTGAGGCCCTAGCTAGCTTGCTAGTTAGGGGACCTTTCCTTAATGCACGCAGCTGGACCTGGCTTGCGTAGGCTCTTCTTTTCTTTTTCTTTACCCCCTACGCATTTCTCCTGCGGTAGTACCTCTCTTTCCACCAGCATAAAAGCCCTTCCTCTTGCCATGGAATTAGTCAGGTATGCCCTTGATGCTTACAATAACTGCCTTATCGTTCACTGCAGACGTTCTTGACACACTGGCCATGCTGACTATCGCAAATTCTTTTTTTTGCTCCATCTCGCACCCGCATCCACTGCTGCTCTGTCTGACAGCACCAGGTGCTTCAGGTCCATCCAATGTAGGCACACTCCGTACGAGGCAGCCACAGGGTGCGCGTGACAGGCAGCAATGTGCAGGAGGCAATAAGAGACCCTGCAGTTGCATTGTGGTGTTTGGTGGGCGTTGACAGCGCAGGTGGTGGAACACCATTAACGGCTGCATACTCGAAGGAAAGACTCAGCTTTTCATCCCCATTGTTGCAAAAACTGGATCTGTAGCCTTTACAGATTCAAAACGAGATCCTAATGCTAATACTGGGGCAGCAAGCGTCCTTCTACGCATGTGCCTTACCTTCTCTGATTGATTGGAAGAACAACGTTCAAATGATGTAGTTTGAACCATTGCTTCCTTACAAAAGCCTCTAAGGGATTATTAAATGGCTGATCTGATAATCAATAAAAAAAGCTTGACAGTCTGGGAGAAAAGCACACACACATACACACACACAGAGAGAGAGACAGAGAGAGAGAGAGACAGAGAGAGAGAGAGAGAGAGAGAGAGAGAGAGAGAGAGAGAGAGAGAGAGAGAGAGAGAGAGAGAGAGAGAGAGAGAGAGAGAGAGAGAGAGAGAGAGAGAGAGAGAGAGAGAGAGAGAGAGAGAGAGAGAGAGAGAGAGAGACAGAGAGAGAGAGAGAGAGAGAGAGGGAGGGAGGGAGGGAGGGAGGGAAGGATGGAGGGAAGGTTGGACGTGACCAAATTGTCAGACAATTTGCATCTTAAACACTGCACAATCCCCATCAAAAACAGCTTTGGAAATCCTTTGCATGTATTAAAGAGGCTCTGAAACCTAAAAGCAAATCAAACATGCATAGAAATTTCAGTTATTCCATGGCAAAGATGCAGATTCTGTGGCATTGCTTTCAGCTGAGGGACTCACCACACAACCAGGAGGAGGCGGCTCTGCCATTCCGTCTGCATGCAAGCCTTGGAGGCAGGAGAAGCCATGAAGTTCATGTGGATCCCCCGGTAGCGGTCCACAACTTTTTCCAGAGCAGTTACCTCTTCCTGTTGCAGTGGAGGACTCATGAATTGCGAGGCAGCTCTGCAGCGTGAAGAAAAAAGAGAAAAACTAAGTAGGCAGAGGAAACTCTCCGAGAGGTGGACAATGTCCTTCCAAAAGCGTATTTCTTTCTAAATGCACCCAGTACGGGTGGCTATAGTCTTGAGATCGAGCTTGGAGGCACTTGAGCCTAACTGTCCTGTTTTTTGGGCCCATGTGTCTCATTAGCCGTGGTGTGAACAGTGATACACACCAGTAAATCTCCATTCCTGATCACCCACCACACCGAATTGGGTAGCTTTTTGCTATTGGAGTCCTTTTACTGAGAAAAATCCAGGAATGGAGTGTAAAGTCCCTGTGATGAGATATAAAAGGTCAATTTTCGACCTCCCCTTTTCTTTTTTTTGAACATTCGGGATGCTAGCATGGTTTATTGTGGTAAAGAAATATTAGTGTGGGGAATAGAGAATGGTCCAAGGATGGAGCCGTGGGCCGTCTTTGGGTAATATGAGGCCAGGAGAGTGATATGCGGTTCTCTAGTTTTCATTTGATTCTTGGTGGACACAATACTTAATGAAAAGCAACGGTTGGCATGGCCAATTCGGAAATCCAAAAAACATTTCTAACCATATAAGGGAGCTGTCCACCTCTGAAACTCTCCCTACTTCATGAAGTAACCTTCCAGATCCCCATAAGCATTTTCTGTCCTGTAGCTTTGTGTTGGCAGGGACTCCCGGCTCTTTCGAGTCAATGTGTCTCCTTCTCCTTAATTGATATAGGGAGAGTTTCCTCTTCCTGCGTGGTTTTCTTTTCCTTCTAAAACAAAGGAAACAAACTGGCTCAAAAGAGCCGCAAGTCTCCTCCACGGCAAAGCTAAGTGCGATGGAAGAAAGAGATCAGATTTTTAGTACAGGGTGTTATGGTTCCACGCAACTTTGTGTGAGCTCCCAAGCAGCAGGATCTTTGTTATCAGAAAATCAAATTTCTGCACACACCACCTACGCTTGTTTAAGCAACTTCACTCGCAGAATGGTTTAAAAAAAACGTAAACGTTTCAAGCATTTGCAACATCGGCGCAAAACATTTCACCCTAGTGGGTTCGAGGTTGAATCCCATCCATTCTGCAAGACGACAGTTCGTGTTTCATGGACTTGCTCTTTTAAAAGTGACAGTGCTAGTAAACAACTTTTCTTCAAATGTTCTTGTGAAGATTGGCCACAGCTTCCTTTTTTGATCATCGTACTCTGGTGATGTGTGCAACGATGTGGTGATAGCACAAATGTGCCTGCCACATCAGATGTATGTCATTGGTCAGCCCCCATTTTCTACTCCATCTTATGCATTCACCTGTTAAACAGTTCCCTTTCCACGCTGTGCAGACGGAGCATGGCTTTTACTCCATCCTCTGCTTGCCGCTCCTCCCAATCGCGCAGCTCCAACCATGCCAGCATGTTCTGGAAGGATGCGCCGACTGGTAGCTGAGGCAGCATCCCCAGATTTTCCCTGGCTCGGGATTGCGCAGCTGGCAAGCCTCCGCCCTCTGATGTTGGGTGGGGAAGGGCAGGGATGACACCTGTAGGTAGGCGGTACCCAGCCTGCTCTGCGCTCAAGCTGCCTCCATGAGGGGGAAGCTCAAACTGCTGGGCAAGTGTGTGTGCACGCGCAGCCGACATGACTGCCAGGTGCTGCCCCACTCTGTGGCAGGCTGCCTCAAAGGATTGCATGTCATGGCCATCTGCTGCAAGGTCTGCAGGCAGGAGAGGCGGGCAGGAGTATTTCTGACATGTACAACAAAATCGTCCAATTTAAAACCCCGCTAGACCTTTCTGTTCTTTGTGGTGGAGGGGGCTCATGGCTTACGGCTTACGGCTTACGGCTAAAGAGTTTGGGGCCAATATGTCTCCTCTTCCCTATCTAATGAAGGGAGAGTTTCCTCAGCCAAAATGGTTGTTCTTTTCGTTTTAGTTTCTAGAACTTGGCTGTTCACCCAGAAATCACAAGAAATGCAACACATGCGCAGCCACACGCACCGGCTGCCTTGCTTGCTGCAGACTGCAGCATCCGCATGCACGCGTTAAGCGCTGCAGGTGTGCAAGTGGGAGGTGAAACTTGGTGGGACTGCAGACTGAGCAGCCACAGCTCAAAGTGTGCCATGGCCAGGAGGTGTAGGCTGCTGGGATCCAGCTGCGTGGGGGGGCTGGTCATGGCACAGGTCCCTGTCTGCTCAAGCACCACCTGCACGAGGGAAGAGTCAAATCAGAAACAGGGGCATTGGAATTTGATGAAGAAAAATGAGACTATGTATTTCTGGGTGAGAATTTTAGTCATTGCAGGCAAAATAAGCTTGCTACTGGCATGACAAAAAAAGCATGAATGGTGAAGCAAATGCAAGAGAAAGTGAAATAATTTCATTTGCAAATGAGCAACAAGTGATAATGCTGTTAGGGTATAGATCACGCATCTCTTCTGTCTTAGCTGGATTTTTGCATCCACCTTGCTTCAGTAGAAGTGGGTTGTTAGCCATGTACTTGAGTGCAGACTTTAACTCGGAATATTTTGAATAGGAGCAAAGCGCATCTCGTTCAAATCCATCCAAAACTTCCCTTGCTGAGCTTCAATACAATAGCCCCAGCCTCAAACACCTGAAAAGGCTCCATACTTAAAGTAAAAGAGATTGCTTTTCCCTGCACCCTGTACCTGGATGACGGCATAGACAAGAGGCCATGCAGCGTTAGGTGGAACTGTGCCCGTGTGCTGGCCCACATCCGTGAAGCCGCCTCGTGGCATGGTATGAGGCAGGCTACCTTTGGCAACATCATCACCCAACTGGAGCTGCACCAGTGCGTCTTGCAGGGCTGCAAGGGGTTTTGGAGGCATCAATAACTTAAATGGTGCAGAAGAGCTGTATGCATTGGGACATGCATTGGGACATTGGGACGTTCTCCTCTACTTGGTCAGAGCTGAGATAAAGACGGGTCTTGTGTTGCAAGGATTCCTTGTATGAATTCTATGATCTTGTATCATTAAACTTGCTTGCTAACTTCATGCTTATTCTGTTGCGTACACCAACAAGGTTGTTACCACTAGGCGTGCTATTGAAAAAATAATACTTCTAAATCCAGGTTATGGAGCCAGGTGCTTCCAGTAACCCTCCAGAAACCCATTAGCACCTTCTGTTTTGCAGCTTTGTGGTGGAGGCTCTTCTGAGCCAATGTGTCTCCTTTTTCCTTAATTGATGCAGGGAGAGTTTCCTCTGCCTACGGAGCTTTTTCTTTTCTTTCTTTATGGTCTCAAATCAGAGAGATCACCCAGCCAGGTTCCAAAGCCAGGTGCTGCTCGTAAATCTCCAGATCCCCACTAGACTTTTTTGTTTGTTTGTGTTGCTTAGCCTCGTTTTAACCTGGCGAAAGGGACTCACTGCTTTTTGAGCCAAATGCTTATTCTTTTCCTGAATTGATGTAAGGGGTGTGTTTCACAGGCTACACAGTTTTTCTTCATTTTCATTCATCCACACTTGCTTATGCGCTGACCTGCATGTATGAAGGAAGGTGTCCTGTGAAAGCCCTTCTCATTGGCCTTCTTTTTCCTCTCCGCCACAAGCGTATGCAGGATGCTGACAAGGTCTCCAAACTTGTTTGCCGCTACAGAGCCACTATAGAGCATGGAGTGGCTGCTGCTTTGCGCTGTATGATCCACGGTGCTGCGCGTGCTGCAGGCATGCGGGTGTCAGAGGGAGAGATGCCTGGTGTGAGGAGGGGTATGATACATGCACGCTGTGAGAAGGAAAGGCAGTCAGGGGAAAAGGCAGTCAGGCGCGCAGTCAGAAGGAGGAATGCATGTGGTGTGGGGAGCATGCCGCCGCGCCCCTGCACATTAATGAGCAGATTCAGCTTTTGCAGCGGAGACATTTTTTGAGGCTACAGACATTGTGCACCATAGGGATCAAGAAAAAGGCCACGGTAAACAACGATGGCCTCACGGAATGCTGAATGGTGATGGTGTCAAGCTAACTCTGTCAGTCCAGATACATTCAGTGAGTGAGTTGCGAGGCCTTCCAGTTTAAGTCAATGCAAAAGTGTTTGTGTGCTGTGCTTGCCCCTCCAAAAGACAATGACCGCTATCTCTCACGCCACACACAACCCCGAACCTGTGTGGTGCGAACTCGAAGTTGTCAAGGCCAACAACAAAGATGCTGACTTCCCCGAGGCACGGCCGGATGTCCATCACACCTGCTGCAGAGAGGACAGTCCAGATCAAATAAACTCCAGCATATTGCATTTACCTTGAAGCATGCAGAAGCATCAGCACAGTGTTGTGGGAGTATTGCCATGATCGTAGGCTTTCGCTGCCAGTGGCGAAATATTTCTTCTGATCAAAGCTTGGAGCACCTGCGCTATCAATACCACGTGTTGGCGGGAGCTGGCCCAATGCCAAAACAGCACAGCCAAAGCTGGGTAGCCATTCCACGTAATCACGGCTGCTGACCACGTCTGCTGCGGTGCGCAAAGCCTGCAGGCCATCTGCCGGGAGGCCAGGCCAAAGCTTGCTCTTCGCTGGTAACTGCTGCTGGCCGCCACGCACAGCGCTTCTGTTGGAGGCAGTATCTCCACTTTCCTGTATGCATGCGAGCATGTTGATATATCTGTAATTTCTAAAGATGCTTGGGATTGCATGGCTGCAGGTTCATCTGTTTTGCAAGGCATGGTGCAAAAAGTAAGGGCAAAGAAGGGGTAAGCTGAAGACTTCCTCCCTCCTCCCAGCCCTGACAGAAATGGGGCAATAGCAGGAACACAATGGTTTGCTGACGCATGCATTCTTTTGCTCTTTAATCAAACATTGAATGATGTCATTGAATATTGCAAATTACATGCCCCCATCGTTACCATCTGCAGTGCATTGGTGTACTCCTTGAACAAGTGGAGAAGCTGATGGCAGGAATCCACTTGTCGATCCGTGCAAGCACTCAAATGTGGAAGACGGAAAATGGAATGAAGGAGCGCCTCGTCAATTGCCCATTCACATTGCCCCAGCAGCGGTCGTGCTGCTGGCTGGATGTGGGCATGTGCCTGCTGCACCTTGATGCATTTCCGTGGCACCTGCTGCAGGTTCATGGGAAGTAAAGGAGATCACACTTTTAGCATCGCGGTTGCTTCACCGCTACCGAGGCAAGCTCTTTCGGATCTGCTGCTGTAAGAAGCACAAATTGGCCAGTACTGTTCCTGCTCCTCGGAGGGGCCCCCTCCTCCACTGCCCTCCCACCTGATGCGGTCCCTGACGCACAATTTTGATCCTTGGACGAGCCTGGACGACTTTCGCCTTGCTTTGCAACATATTTTCAAAGGTTTAAGACATGTATTGATTTATTATTACATATAACAATTTCGTGGGGCCAAGAGTCGTAAAGCGGCCATCAGCTTTAAACTGACAATCTTTCGGTTTTGCTTTGTGAATAAATTGATTTGTTTGGTTGATTTGATACACACCATCCTAGAACTCTCGTTCAGTTCTACAAAGACAAACTTCCTTTAGGTCATTTGGAAGTGCCTACGTTTGGGAACATTGAGATTTGAGACTGTTGGATCCAAGCTGAGGATGCAGCATTGCTCCATCTTAAGCACCAAAGCCACACTGCCTACTTCCACTAGATACTCTCCCAACACAACAAAGGCATCAGCCCGGCATGATAACAGGCTCAGCCCAACTCCTCAGGAGTCTCAGCACCAGGCAGGCCCCCATGTACAGCTCGCAGAAGGTGGAAGGTATCTGCAGGTCAGCGGGAGCTCAGTCAGTTTGTCCCGGGTCATCAGCCCAGTGCAGCCAGTCAGAAGCGTCAGTGAGGGAGACCGTAGTGTGGCCTGCAGCTGTGGCTACACGCTGGTGACCGTGCAGCGAGCCGGGACCCGCTCCAGGTCACCTACTTACAGGGTGGTAGGTGCGCACACCTGTGGACGTGGTGTTCCTGTGCCTGGCAAGCGTTGCAAGCACCACAAGGGGGCTGCCCATTTTGAGGTGTGGCGCGTGCGGCAAGTGGCGGGCACTGGAGGAGGAGGTGCAGGAGTGCAGGGTCCTTCGGTGCAGCCACTACGACAGGCCATGTTGCTCTTCTCCTGCAACTCTCTACAGCAGCTGGAGTGCTTCTTTGGCTTGCACCTGAGCAACCAGAAACTGCAGGTATGCACATAAACAGCGGTCTAACAAGATGCAATTTACATACTGGCCTTCAATTGAAGATGATGGCCTTCAGCTGTCTTTCAGTGCTCAAGCAAGCGAAAAAGGTTGCAGGGTGGTTTCAGGGGAACCAGTAGTAAGCTGCGCCTAGCTTTGACTTGTCAAAGCCCACCGTTGGCTGGGTGATGTAGGAGCTCGGCCCTCTGTATTCCTCATCGGCCCCTCATATTCCCACACGTGCGTTGGTGCAGCTGGTGGACCACTGGGGTGCCCTGGGAGGAATGATGGAGCACCACCTAGTTAGACCAGGCCTGCCATTGCAGCCCAATGCAGAGGAGCCTCTACCTGCTTGGAAAAGGTGGGATGTGTTCTCCGCTTCTCGTCGTCTGCTCTTCATCCATCCAGAGGAATAGAGCTTCCATTCCACTCTTCTGTGTTTGGCATAGCTGCATGCAATGCACACTTTAAAGGCAAACATATGCCCACACGCAAAGGATGCTTGCTTTGTGCCTCTGACTCCTCAGGGCACAGCGTTACAAGCAGGTGAAACGTGCCAATGCAAGCAACAAAGGGCTGCAAGTGCACAGTCTGGATCAGCCTGTAGAGCACATGGATCCGCCCCCTTTCACCCCCTTGTAAAGGGAGATCGAGAGGTGAGCTTGCTGTGCTTGCACGAGACTGTTTGCAAATCTTCTTTCCAACCTTCTTTCCAAACTTGACTTACTCCATTTATTTAGAAGTTATATATTCCTCATTATTTCACCTTCACTGCAGCCATGCTGCGGCACAAACTGCCCCACGCCAGTGCCAAGCCAGGGGGGATCCAAGTAGCGAGGAAGACGCCGCAGCAGTACCTCACCAAAAAACCTGTATCTCGTCGCACAGCCTGCACCGTGGCCTTTTCGGATGCGAGGAGGGCAGAGGGCGTGCCCTGGGTCATCATCCCTCAAGTGACCAACTTTGAGCTCCTCGGGTTGGAAAGGGGCAGCCGTGACGCAGAAGAAATCAGGCAAGCCTACGAGGAGCGAGTGGCCAGCCAGACTCAGGTAGAGGGATCGGTCAACGGGTTGGGTTACTGGCCATCCTGGGCAGCAGTGTGGCCTACGAGCCCCTCAAAGTCTAGACTTTGCATACATCTTTCATCGCGTCAGCTCATCAGATAGCATGATTTGTGACCTGGCCAGCACCCGGCTGCACATGCGCACGAACATGCCTGGTCAAAGGCATGCTTGGAAGTGCTTGTTGCTCATCAGTTACTCCACAATTGAGTTGGGTATCAACCACAAGGAGCTGTAGAGGATTGAGCATGCCTTAAACAGCATGCCCCTGCCATGCATGAGCTCTTGTTCATGCATTACAATTAGGTGTTTGGCCATACCTTGCTGTCCATGCAGGGACCTTGTTCGAGCAAACTCATACATTTGTATGTGTACACATCTTTCTCCTGCGCACACACTCTTTTGCCGCAGGCTGCCTACTCAGCTGACACGCTGTTCTCACGTGCTGTGCTGCTGAAGAGTGCTGTGGAGTGCCTCCTGGACCCACAGCGTGCAGGGATAGAGCAAAGGCTTGCAAACTCAGAAAGCCCAGGCATTAAGGTCAGTTGCCTAGTTTTTCCTAGAATTGCAGCCAACGTAGCCATGCTTACACTCAGTGCGAGTGACTATAAGCTGCAGTTTATTGTGCATGCCAGCGCACGCCTCAGATTCGCTTTGTATTTGAAGACTCGTTCCAATTATTGGATTGAATGCAAGCTGCTTGTCTCAGAAATTGGAACACAAGGAGCTGTGCTAATACAAGCAAAAACTGTTGTGCATGCTCTGTCTCTCCTGCCTGAGCTTCAGGGTCTTTAAAGGCATAGTCAACTCTGTGTTGCGCTTCCCTTAGGGAATGGTTTCCTTCGAGCAATCAGGGGTACGACCTCATCCCTTGGCCCAGAGATTCCTCCTTGGGAACAGATTGAGCAGCTGCATACATTCCTTGCACCCATTCCGTCATAGCTCCCCTCTTGTTGTTGGTGCTGAGCACCAGGTGCTCACTGCCTGCAAACATTTTCCCCCCTGGCAACATTGCACACCAACATTGCCAAATAGCACACATGAGTACCCCCACAAAAGCCTTGCCACAAAAGCCTTCTTCAAAGAAGCATCAGCACAATGATCTTGCTACAGGCTTTGCATACATGTGACAGGGCTCCTGTGCATACCTTATCCTGTGCTCTCAGGTGTTCCAGTCGGACCTGCCTGGTGTGTTAGTTGTGCTGCAAGAGGTGGGCTGCCATGCAGAAGTGCTGGCCCTGGGCCCCCCTTGGCTGGAGCAGCACAGCAGCAGCCCTGACGCGCCAGATGTGGCGGCCTGCATTGCACTGGCATATTGTGACCGTGCAAGCTTGGCGCTGGATGCATTGGAGCTGCATGAGAGTGGCACACAGGTGGGTTTGCTGGGGGGGAGGGTGAAGGGGTGCTTGGAAGGGAGGGGGGGGCACGGGGGGGCAAAAGAAGTGGAACGTTAATGTACATTGCACTGTACAAGCCTGGCGCTGGACGCCTTGGAGCAGCAGGGGGGCGGCACACAGGTGGGTTGGCTTGGGGGTGGGTGTGCTTTTGGGGGGCGATGCAAGAGGTAAAATGCTTTGGTACATTGCGACCATGCAAGCCTGGCGCTGGACGCCTTGGAGCAGCAGGGGGGCGGTGCACATGTGGGTGGCTTGGGTGTGAGTGTATGTTGGAGGAGGCAAAACAGATGGAGCGTTTTGGTAGGTTGCCTTGGCATGAAGACGCTAGGTACCTTGGAGCAGCAGGCGGGTGGTGCGCAGGCGGGTGGCTATAATGTGGGAACAAAGGAGGTGGGAAGGGTCATGAAACGAGTGTTTGGGTGCAGGAGGGATGGAGGAGGGGTACTTTGCGCTGGTGCCCTTACTAAGTGAGTCTCTTGATGCTCAGAAGCTTGAGAGCAGTGGTGGGTTGCTTGTCGGTTGATGTGGGCGTGCAGAGACATGTAGTTGAATGCCTTCACATACTGCTGTAGGATGCTTGTTGGCAATGTACTGTGGCCTATTGCGCATGCGCTCACAATGGAAGCCCTTGTGGCTTTTTGTCTGATGCTCACCTACTTCGCAAGCACCAGGATGTAGCAGGGGTCGATTGAAGACCTGTGCTTGCTGTTTAAGGGAACCATACCTCAGACTCATGCAATCCCACTGTTTTTAAAGCTGGATGCGCCTCTCAATGAGCAGGGACTGCCTGAGCGCATGGACATTTTAGGAGTGGTTGAAGCAAAGGCTCAAAAAGGTATTCCAGCTGTGCATTGAAACCCTTTGAGTCCAAGGTGGCTGAGCAAGAAAGCTGCAAGTGACATGGATATTGTAGGAATGGTTGAAGCAAGGGCTCAAAAGGTATTCCAGCTCTGCATCAAATACCCTCAAAGCCCAGGGTGGCTGAGTAAGAAAAGCTGCAAGTGACATGGATGAAGGAATGGTTGAAGCAAGGGCTTAAAAGGTAATCCAGCTCTGCATCGAATACCCTTGAGCCCTGGCTTCAACCATTTCTACAATGTCCATGTTACTTGCAGCTTTCTTGCTTCTTGGGCTCAAAGCACCCGCAATGGGCCCATACCAGCGTGATCGCCCCCCCCCCCTCTTCCCTGCACACACACACACACACGCACACACACACACGCCATGCATACCAATTGCAGGTTTCCCAGGGTGGCTCCTCGCCCTTGTTATCTGCATGCGAGGACTTGGAGCGTGCGGCTCAGCTGTGCCGCCTGCACGATGTCGCGCACCAGCTGCAGGAGCAGATCGCTGATGCGCTGAAGGTTCGCCCTGGTCATGCCTGTATGTTTTGCTTGTGCCTGCTTGCATCATCCTGTGCATCAAGTGTAGGAGCAGATTGCTGATGCGCTCAAGGTAGGCCCTGGGCGTGCCTTTATGCCCAGCTTGTGCCTGCTTGTGCATGGTGCTGTGCATCAAGTGCAGGAACTAATTGTGCCTGCTTGTGCATGATGCTGTGCATCAAGTGCAGGAGCTAGTTGTGCCTGCTTGTGCATGCGTCGCTGCATGACTGCTGGTGTGTAGGCCAACACCGAGAGGCACGATGGCTTTATTTGGAGACCAGGTCCAGACGCCTCTGTCCAATCCACCATCTAACTTCAAAACATGAGCCGTTTCAACCTTGCTCTTCCTGTGGTCAAACCGTGCACATGTTGTGTGTTTGGGGTAGTCGCTGGGTTGCTTGCAAGCCTTGCATGAAACAAGAGGGCTGTGGACGTGCGAGTGCTGCAGAGCTTGCGACGCTGCGACATGCCGTCACACAAGAGGGTTGTGGACATGCGAATGCTGCAGAGCTTGCGACGCTGCGGCATGCTACCACAAGCTCCGCAGCATACGTGCATCCATAGCCCTTTTGTTTTATCGCCTCAGGGCCAGGGTACTCCACTATTTAGCCGGATCCAAACCATGTACCATGTGCCTGAAAGCGCTTGTGCATCACAAGAGCACAGTCCACAGGTCATATTGTAAATGCAACATCCCGTCGCTTGTTGTCCTGGCGTACCCCACACACAGGGCTATGCACATGCATATGCCACGGAGCTGGTGGCGTTGCCTTTGGGCCCTGAGTGTGCCAGCCGCCGCAAAAGGGGGGTGGCCATCATCAGGTAGGGGGTGTGGCCTTGCTATTAAACGTTCATCGTATCAGCAAACTGGCAAAGTGGTCGGATTGGTACGGCCATTGTGGCAATGTAGGCAAAGGCCTCGGCTTGCAGGGGGCGGTTTGGAGGTGCTCTTGCGCCAAGAGCCGGTGCAAGTGACACAAGCTGAACAGGAGCCAGTGCAAGGGACGTAGGCTGAGTAGGAGCCAGTGCAAGGGGGCGAGTGCAAGTGACACAAGCTGAGCAGGAGCCAGTGCGAGGGAGCGAGTGCAAGGGATGTAGGCTGAGTAGGAGCCAGCGCAAGGGAGTGAGTGTAAAGTACGTGAACAGAGCAGGAGCCGGTGTAAGGGGGCGAGTGCAAGGAATGTGAACTGAGCAGGAGTCAGTGTAAGGGAGTGAGTGCAGTGTGTGGGTATGTGTGAGTGTGTGTGTGTGTGCAGGCTGAAAAGTTCTTGGTTCCCCAATCATTGCTTTTTAAACCCAGCTGGCTTTTTTCACTCTCGTGCTCCTGGTGCTGCGCAGGTCGGCTGTACGCAAACAGCTGAGTGAGGAAGGAGATAAAAGGGGCCAGGCAGCACATGCAGATGTAAGTGTAACAGGGTTGATCAATACTAGAATTTAAAACTATACTAGAATTTGACCTTTTTAGAACTGTTGGCGGACTTATAATTGCCAGTTCGTCGAATTTTAAGCTCTCTGCAGAGAAGGGACCCCTTGACACCCCCCTGACACCCCATTACAGCCTCCCTAACACCCCCCTGGTACTGACGGACCCTTGTCCTTTCTTTCTCATCAAGGGGGGCCAAGGGGGAGGGGTGGGAGGGGAGGTTGGGGGCCAAGGGGGAGAGGTGGGAGGGGAGGTAGCTACCTCCAGGTGCCTGGTGACACTTCCTTCCCCGCCCCTCACCTGCAGGCAAACGTGCATTCGAATTGTTCGTCGAATTTCGAACTTTTTCGAATTGTTGGCGAACTTAATTTGTCAAACAGGCAAATTGATCAACCCTGAGGTGTAATATCCACAGCACACACACGCAAGGCTTTCAATTCACCTATCTTGGTCATCCTGACTTGTGCATGAGTTAGGATGCATGGCTTTAGATCTTCTGACCTGCTAATCCTGAAGAGAGGACGAGGCATTCTCCCTGCAGCCTGATAAGAGACCCTGCAATCTCTCAATCCGCCTAGTTGTAGAAGCATAGCTTGCCCAGACTTGCAACTGTGCTTTTCAACAACCATTTCTGATCGGAACGAATGCTGCTTTTTATTGAACAGGTGCTTAAGAATGTGCTCACAGGAACAGGTCCCGAAGTGCAAAGCCAATCGCAACTGATGCAATGTGCAGCTTTTAATCTGTCATACACAGATTGGTGCACGCACAGGCGGTGGCCTTACTGCTTGCCTTTGTGTACTATGCCCCCTTTGTACTATGGACAAGCTTACAGTGAGCACGCGCAGTACTCCTTTGCGCACTCAATTGCACGCATGCATTGTTGCGCACAATTGTGCTATTAACATATGCGCACACAGACACACACACACACACACTCGCACGCGCGCAGGCGGTGGCCTTGCTGTGTGCCACGCGCCCCCTCCTCACTGCGCGTGAGCAGCACATGCTACTCCGTGACGTGCTGGACAGTCACGCATTGGCAACCTACATCCCTTCCTTACAAGGGCTCAGAAACGATGGCAGCAGCAGCAGAAGTGGTAGCAGTGGTGTGGCTGCTGGATTGGCCAACGAGCTGTACTGTGGCGCTATGGCTTTGGTTGCGGAGGGCATTGCGCGTGCACAGCCTGTGCTGGTGGTGCAGGTGTGTGTGGGTGTGGATGCGGGTGGTCCAGTGGGCTGACACAGTTCTGTGCGTGCACGGCCTGTGCTGGTGGTGCAGGTGCCCTGGTGAGTGAATGCGTGCAGGTCCGGAGGTTAGGGGAGGTTTGAGTGAAAAGCCTGTGCTGATTGTTGGTAAGCGTGTGTGAATGTGTGTGTTTGTGAGTGATTTATGGTTAGTGAGGCTTGTGCAACCTCAGCCTATTCTGGTGGCGCATGTGAACGCGTGCATGTAAATGGTTGGATTTGTCGAGCAGCTTGTGCAATCTCAGCTTTTAATGGTGGCGTAAGTGCGCAACCACAGCCTTTGCTGTTGGAGCAAGGTGGTAAGGTCAGGTTACATCGCAAGCGATATATCCTTATACATAGCCCTATCTACATATTACAATGCAACCAAAAAGTAATTACTTATATGTGTGTAGTATGTGTGGTGCGCATGCAAATGCAGCAGTAGTTAAGCAGACTGCACCAAATGATGATTGGCATTCTGGTTTAGCAACCTCAAGATGCTGATTCAGTGAACTCAATGCGCGGGTTGTTGAGACCACAAGACGATTGGCAGCATGCCCTGATCTCAAGATGTGACCTTCATGTCAGTCAAAGACAGGGGCAGCATCTTTTGGGGTAAGGCTTAGCTTCTTTGAGCAGCCCTGCCAGCATTCACTAAATGCACGCAATTCCAGGCATGGGGAAAAGAAACAAACAGGCAAGCGTGCTTGAACGTGTGCTTGAGCGTTTACCAACCTCTCCCTGTCTGCCCTCCTCTCACGTTCTCCATGTGGGAGCTTGCGCTTCGTCTGCAGCATCTGTGTGTGCATGTGCTTTGCTTGCGCTGCACTTTCTCACGTCATTCTGCTCCCCCCTTTCATCTGGTTGTGTGGCCTTGCTTTGTCAACCAACAAGTCTGCCTCGTAGACCTGTGCTTGAGCTTCACCACCATGCCTTGCTTTGTTTGTTTCTTACCTTATACTTTTGCTTCCCCCTTGGTGCCTTGCTTTGTTTGTTAGCCTCACACACTGTTCCTTCCCCCTAAGTTCCCTGCTTTGTTTGCTCACCTGCGTGTGTTTACTTCACCCTAAGTGCCTCGCTTTGCTTGTTCGCCTTGCGCTTTTGCCTTCCCCCAAAGTGCCTCGCCTTCTTTTGTTCAACTGCATGTGTTTGCTTCGCACGCAGGCGGATGAGCTGCTGGAGCGCTTGGAGGCGGTCAAGGCAGCGCAGTCGCAGGTGTGTGTATGCATGTGTGATATAATCAAATGTGCCTTTGCTTGTCACACTTGGTTGGAAATTTCATGCCTGCCACATAGAGCTTGCTTGTTCCGGGAGGCACCTGGCTATAGGCAAGCCTGACCAGTATTCATGAAATCGAAAGCTGCTGTATGAGGTGATAGGGAGGCCTCTGCAAGATATGTGTGCTGGCAGGCATCAGCAGAGTCAACGCGTGTTGCCTGTCAGCACAATTGGGGAAATTTGGGGGGTTACAATGGGTTTCATGACTGCCAGAGAGGCACTGTTTTTGAGATCCAGCCGACCTGCCCTAAAAATCTCATTTTAGGAGACCAAAATAAAAAGACGAATGAAAGTGTGTTTGGATCAATTATATGCATATTTTGTTGATTGCCAGCCCACCAACCTCCAGGAGACGCTTTCACCTCCTGAAAGCGAGGAGTGTCAGGCCCTCCCTTTTGTTTTGAATTTCTTTGGACATAACCCTCACTTCCTCGCCAATAGGAGCCAGAAGTGGCCTGCGCCTAGTGGGTCCTCTACAGTAACCTTGAAATCAGGGCTTGGTGCTGCTCCTTCCACTCAGCAGACTAAACCTCTGAGAGAGTGAAGGCTATGAGGGGGGCTGGGTGTGGGGGCGGCTGGAGGGGGTCTGGCAGAGGAGCAGGGTTTGGGAGGGGAGCTGCCTGGGCTGCCCCTGCATGAGCATGAGGGGTTACTACACAGCCCAAGGCAAATCCTGCAATTTGCCATCCCACTGCATGCTGCCAGGAGCAGGGCAGGCTAGAGTGCATTTCATGGCTTGAGCTGTCCAGTCATGAAATGAGTCAAGTCATGAAATGCCATTTCATGGAATGCCATTTCATGACTCATGGCTTGAGCTGTCCAGGATTAACTCTGAGCATTGCATGTTCACGCTGTTTCGTGCTTCTTGCCCGTCCATAGGTGTGGTGTGTCTTTGACGTTGTGCTTTGATAGGTTGAAAAAAACCACGACAGGGTTTAAAAAGCGGGTACATGCAAACATAGACTGTAGATTGTGTCCAGCTTTTTGGGTTGTATTGTCATTATTGCCATCATAAGGTGGGGAAAAAAGGGTGTTTGAGGGTAAGTAGAGAGAGTGATGAGACAGAGACAGTGATGGCCGACAGTGAGCAGAGACAGTGAGCAGAGGGTGAGCAGGGGCAGTGATGAGACGGAGGCAGTGATTAAATAAGAGTGTATTGAGTGATGAGGCAGAGACAGTGATGGCCGACAGTGAGCAGAGACTGAGCAGAGGGTGAGCAGGGGCAGTGATGAGACGGAGACAGTGATTAAATAAGAGTGTATTGAGTGATGAGGCAGAGACAGTGATGGCCGACAGTGAGCAGAGACAGTGAGCAGAGGGTGAGCAGGGGCAGTGATGAGACGGAGACAGTGATTAAATAAGAGTGTATTGAGTGATGAGGCAGAGACAGTGATGGCCGACAGTGAGCAGAGACTGAGCAGAGGGTGAGCAGGGGCAGTGATGAGACGGAGACAGTGATTAAATAAGAGTGTATTGAGTGATGAGGCAGAGACAGTGATGGCCGACTGCGGGCAGGCAGGTCAGGGTCCTCTCCCACTTCCTCCTTTTCCTCGTTGTTCCTGTCTGGGCGTGGCTGGTGTCGACCAAGCTATGCATTACTTGTTTGCCGAAGATGCTTTAAAAATTGTCGGGTCCTACCTGACCGGGTCCTTGAAAACTTTGACACGACCTGATTTGGCTTGTGCCCGAGGCAAATCCTTAGTTATAGTTTTTTGGGTTACTTGAGTGTTTTGACTTCCCTGAGCACAATGGACAGCAAAGAAAAGATGTTCCTGTACCCACTGCCAACGACGTACTGTCCCTCCTGTGCAGGCAATGCATTGAGTGCCCTCCAAAAAAAGCACAAATGTGCACATCAAAATGCTGCAGTGCCCACTGCCAATATTGATGTTCACCACAGGGATTGTGGGTACATAGGATTTCCTACAAAAACTCAACAGCATGCAAACCACAACATTGCATTAAATGCTGACGTTTGGAGGCTGTACCCTGTGCGACTGAGCAGTTGCCTGTGTGCCTGCTTCATGTCTCTGCTGTGCTGCTTATGCGCTTCCTTCCTTTTCCATCTATCCTGTGCGTTTGTGCAGATGCCTGTGCGCCTGCTTCTTACATCCGCTGTACTGTGCTGCTTTAAAGTTAAAATCTTATTGAAATTGGATTCCTATTTTCATAGACAGTAGAAAGCGTATTGCAGATGCCTGTGCGCCTGGACCATGCGCTTCCCTTGATCCTTCTCCCCTTTTCCTTCTGTGTTGCATGGTACAGATGTCTGTGCACCTCAACCACGCATCCTTTACTCTTTCTCCCTCTCTTTCTGAGTTGCATAATGCAGGTGCCTGTGAGCGTGGACCGTGCACCCCTGTATCCTTCTGCCTCTCTTTCTATGTTGCAAAGCACAGATGCCTGTGCGCCTGGACCCTGTGCATCCCTTGATCCTTCTCCCTTTTCTTTCTGTGTTGCATGGCACAAATGTCTGCGTGCCTCAACCACGCATCCTTTCATCCTTCTCCCTCTCTGAGTTGCATAATGGTGCTTGTGAGCCTGGACCGTGCACCCCTTGATCCTTCTCCCTCTCTGTGTTGCATGGCGCAGATGTCTGTACGCCTGGACCGGGCATGCTGTGCTGTGCTGCTGGGCCGTGCGCCCTCCCAGCCCCTGCAGCTGCTCGGCATGCCGGAGGTGCTGCAGGCTGCTGCTGCAAGAGCAGGTATAGATTGTTTAGGGGCTATGTCGCTGGATTGCCAAAGGGATTGTTAAAGTGGTAGCGTGTAGTTTGAGCCCAGGCAGGAGTGCTGTGCAAGAAGTGCTGTGTAGAGTGCGATGCTCGCAGCACTGCTTGAGCTGGTTACTGCACAATTATGTGAATCCTGTCTTTGCAGGTGCTGGCGTTGCTGCTGCTGCTGTTGCTGTTCCTTCTTGAGTCAGGATGCATGCATGTGTATCCATGGCATTGTAAGCTCGTGTGCTTTCTTTTGAAGCTGCGATTGGCCTTACATGGTGTGGGGCACTAGGATCCTTTGTGCAGGAGCTAGGTCAACAAAACCAGAGGAGTCCAATAGACATATTTGTTTTCTCTGCAGCCATTCTTTGTGGCGGTGGCCCTGGCCTGCAGCTGTGGCTCCTGCAGGCAACCTAGCGCCAAGACGAAATGCACGGGTTGACAGCCCTATGCAGTCACATCAAAACTTGATCACCTCTCAACCGCCTCCTTTTCCTCATTAAACGACGCTGTTCTGCAAGACAAGGCTTAAAAGCCTTGTAGTTATAGGGTGCACCTGCCACAAACGGTTTTGTCTTTTTCTTAAGTATCACATCTTCTTTATCAAATGGTGCCTGCTGCAGGAGGACCAGGTCTGAAGGGCGCACCCGCCACGGTGCGTATGCACGGCAGTACCGTTGCTGGCTCACTGGATGGGCCTGACTGGGAGGCATGCCAGTATGTGCTGGTGAGTGGGGAACACCTTGTCCTCATTCGGTTATAGTTAAATTTGGTGTGGTGCAGTGGGCTTTAAGCTTGTTTCATAAAGGAGCAGGCAGCTTACAACCCACTGCATTACGCCAGAATCAATTGAGGAGATGGGAAGTGCGTTAGCATTTGTGTGAGGTGGTAGCGCTCTATAGAAGAGTGCATGCGCAACAGTGGAGCATGCGACGGTAATATATGTGTAGCGACGCTGGGATCCTAACTTGGCCATTCTGGGAGGGTCCTGTCACAGGAAACTTTCCTGAGCCTCCCTGGGCCTTGCCTTCCCCAAATTCTTTCATGCAGTCATCTTCTTTTATTACAAAGACACAACTCTGCATACCGAGTTTTGGAAAATTCAACTTTGTGTGTGTGTGTGTGTGTGTGTGTGTGCTAGAATGCTCAAACAGGGAATAGGGGGGCAAAATTGTGAAAAAATGGTTACTCCATTTTGTCAAATTTACCTTCTGGCATGTAGCAGTGATGTAGCGTACACCATTGCAAAAATGGGGTCAATTGGTGGTCTGGCTGGGTCAGTGGTCTGCCCAGACTTTCAGCCAAACTTGTACCAGGCATAGATCACCACCGATCACTGGTGCCAAGACAAGAAGTGGTGCTAACGAAAGGTTTCAGTGACAGGCGCAAAGTTACAGCACTTCAATGTTGCACACATGAGTTGGGACCCTGTGGACCACCTTAAGCGTGAAATCTGTTGGACTGTTGGACAGTTCAATTTACTTGCTGCTCAACTTGAGGCTGCAAAGGCAACAGGGGTTGGAGGCAGCTTTCTATGGATGCCAGCAGTGCTGCTGCTGCTGGATCCCATTCTTTGCCTGGAGTACTCTCTGCACCTCCTGCGCTTTGCTCGCCAGCGGAGTTCAAATCCCCCAGACATTCAACGTGTATTAAAGAATTCGGCCTGGAGTACATCCTTGCTGCACCACTTCTGTGCTGTGCTTGCTCCTGTTGTGCCCAGGAGGTTGGTTGTGCACGCAATGGTGGTTCAGCATGTGCTCCATCTTTGAGTGCAGATCTGTTGTCGTAGGCAGGATCCCGTTGGCACTGTCTGCATGTGTTGGCAAAGTGTTTGTGTGCAGTGGCACAGTGGATGCAGTTGCACAGCTTGCATGTGTCCAGGGTGAGGCATTGCAGCATCCGTCACCACACACGCCCACTCTGCCCAATGCTCCCATGTTTCCCTACGCTCTTCCTTGTCTTCTTCTGTGTCACAGTCTGGTGGCCACACCCCTTGAAGCGCGACTTTTTCCCTTGAGCGAGTGGACAGCCATCCACCATGTCCAAGTTGCATGAGAAATTTCATCTCACGGCTGTTTTCCTCTTCCCTTGCCGCAAAATCAGTTTCATCTTATCCTCAAAGCAAGGACAGCCATCCACCATGTCCAAGTTTCACGGGAAGTTCCATCTCGTGTCTTTTTGTGTTCTCCCCCTGCAAGATGGGTCCCCTGATGCCCTTGATGATATGGCACCGTTTCTTGAGAGGTTGTGACACATGTTTTCGAAGGAAAAAATCGGTTTTGGTTTCTCCTGCTGCAGGATCGGTCCCCAGATGCCCCCGATGACATGGCACCAGGCCTGCACGCGCTGATGCAGGTAACGTCAGTGCCTGATGTGTGTACCAGGCCTGCATGCGCTGGTGCAGGTAGAACACATTCCTTATTGTATCTGTTGTTCTTGGGGCACAAGCGATAGGAAATAATGCTGCTCCCCCTCAGAAGGCTGAATGCACGCCTGCTCTCACTCTTTTCTTGGTTCAGCATTTTCTTGACGGAGCACTGGGTCTGTGGAACAGCACAGTTCAGCAGGTTATGGACATGGAAGTATGCAAAAGGGCATGCACAGTGCATTGTCCCCTTGCATTCATGCTTCCAGATACCTTTCATGCATGCACAAACATGCAGCCGGTTCGGTACAAGGTGGCAAGCGTCAAAGCTACAATGTCTGCTTTGTCTGCAGCAAACAATTATGGTTAGTGGGCATGGTAATCTGTTATTTGCAAGGCGGGCTGATTGAGATGAGGTTATGATCTTTATCTGTCGGGGAGGGTGGTTCATGGTGACGTGCAAGGCTAGGACTTGGCCTCGAGATCTTGTGTATGGTTCTTATGGTAACACGCAGGGCTGGCTGTGTGAGGCTGTGCTGGGTGGGCTGCGCGAGTGGCAGCGGCCAGCTGCCTTTCCCACCATCATCACACCCACTGCCGCCACCCCTTCCACCGCCAGCCAGCTAACCTGCCTGCTGACAGCCACAGCCCCAGACTCCTGCACTGCTGATGATGCTGGCAGCCAGACTGCTGCTACCAGTGCTGCCAGCAGAGGGGCGAGCGCACCTGTGCTGGCCACCGTGGTCACCAGCCAGCTGGAGGCGTACTGGTTCACAAAGCCCCTGGTGGCGCTGTACGCCAAGGTGGGTGGGCAGGCAGGGTAAAGGATACAGGTGGCAATGTATGTGTGTATGTGTGCGTGCGTGCCTGTGTGTGTTCACGTGTTCTCCTGGTTCGTTTGCCCTGCTGTTGCAGATGCTGGATTTCTGGGTCTGCTCCCATGCAAAGGCACTCTTGCCCTCAGAGGTGCTGCCCCATGGGCCCCAGGTGTCACACACCATCACTGCAGTGTGTCTCGCAAAGCCTTCCGGAAACAATGCTCAACAATGTCTTTGCGCCCAACAGCTGGTGGCACACCCCGATGCATCCATCTCACGCCCCCCCTCCTTGCCACCCTGCATTTCTTTCCTTCTGGATGTGTACCACCCCTCACACTTGATGAGCTAACGCTTCAACAACACTGGCTTTGCATTGCAGGCACACCCCCTTGCACACCCCCTGCCCCTCTTCCAAGCCACCCTGCACTTTTTGGATGTGTGTAACTTTGCACACTCTTGTTTGCCCCCAACAACTGTATGCATACCCCATCTTGTGCCTCCTGCACCTGCTCCTACCTGCCCTGCACTTCTCCTCGCCTGCACTGACCGCCTCATTCACTCGTCCCTCACAAAACCAATCCTGCATGCACCAAACGCAGGCGTACCCCATCGCACGCATCCTGCCCCCCCTCCTGGCCACTCTGCACTTCCTGTGCACCTGCTCCGAGCGCGTGGCCTCTGTCTTAGCAACCCTCATGTCTCGCAGCTCAGCCCACGCGCATCGGCGCGTGCAGCGCCAGGACGCCGCGCGCGAGCAGGCAGCGCGGGAGCACTCTGCGCGCGTGAAGGCCGCAGCAGCAGAGGCGGTGGCCAAGCGACGGCAGCAGGAACTGCAATGGAAGATGGAGGCGGAGGCGGAAGCACTGTGGGGGAATGATGTGGGCAATGGAGGTGGTGAGGAGGATGGAGGGAGCTCCGGGCAGCCTCAGGGGGCAGGGCATGCCTCTGAAATGGAGAGTGTGAGGGCGAGGCTGGGCATGAGAATGCTTGACGAGGAGGGTGTTGCGCTTCCATCACCACCCTCCACTGGCGTGCGCGCAAGGGCAGCAGGGGGGTTGGGCGTGGAGAGGCTTGATGAGAGGGTCCCAGAGGGGGGTGGGGAGGAGGCAGAGGGTGTGGGTCTGCTTGGTGGTGGAGGGGAAGGGTTCAGGGAAGAGGGGGAGGTGTTCAGGGGGGCAAGGGGGGGTAATGGGTGGGTCGGGGGGGGTGCTTCAGGAGCAGCAGCAACGGCGGTGGCACCCAATGATGTGATGCAGCATCAGCAGCAGTTCCAGCAGCAGCAGCAACCCCTGCTGCGGCAGCGTCACCATCTGCAGCAATCAGGTGAGCCGGGGTAGGAGAGAAAAGAAGGTACAGAAAAGGAAGGTAACACCGTTGTCTACCTACGAGGGCAGCTTGGCTGAAGCAGAAAGGTGTGCCGACCAGGTGAGGAGCTGGGCTGGGTGGCTGCTTGAGGATAAAGCTGTGGCGAACCAGGGGGTTGTTGGGAACTTGGCGTGGTGGAGTACCATGCATGCCAGTACTGCCCCATGCATCAGGTGGTCGGGTGAAGCACGCATGCATGTCCGGCCTCTCCCATGCATCAGCTGAAGTCTGCATCTGGTGGTCAGGCGATCTGTGATCAACTGAGGCACACATCCAGCACTGCCCTGTGCATCAGGTGGTCGGGTGTCAGCTGCGTCAGCTGATCAGCCGATGAGGTGAAGCACGCATGCATGTCAGGCCTCTCCCATGCATCAGCTGAGACCTGCATCTGGTGGTCGGGCGGCCTTGATGAAGCGCTGGCTCCCTGTAGTCGATCCGTTGGTCGGGAGAAGCACAAGCCCGCACTCTCATGTGCATCTGGTGATCAGGCGATGGGCCGGCGTAGGATTCACAGCCTATTTAATCTTCGGCTCAATGGAGCCCACTACAGAACAAGTGGCTCCCTGACAGCCCCTGAGCACCTGTCCCCAGTACCTTTGACCGGCACAAGACCCTGGCGTACCGCACATCGCGGGCCGTGGAACAGGGATGCAAGGGGTGCCACTCGCATTGCTGCAGGTGCTGCAGGGGTGCGGAGTCTCAGGGGAGAAATGATGATGATGATGGCATGCAGAGGAACAGGCACCAGAAAGCCATAGGCTCTCCTGAGCCTGCAGCATCATCGGCTGGGCTGCAGGAGGCAGTCCTGATGGAGCCAAGGCCCTGCACTTACACAGCCGAGGGCGCAGCAGGCAGAGCATGGCTTTCTCGTGTCTGTTCCTGCGTGTCGGTGTAGTAAGTGCAGAGGCTTGGCTTCATCAGGATTGCCTCCTTCAGCCCCATCCTTGTGTGTAAGTACAGAGGCAGGGCTGCAGGAGGCGGCCCTGATGGAGCCGAGCTTGGGGCCAACTTGCCTGGCCTGAAAACAAGAAAAAATGGCTACCCCACTCCGAAGTGGCGGCTGATGCGCTAGCCCTTGCCACACCCTGTGCAAGAACAGTGGACCCGCGGAGTCCTCGCTACCCTTTCATAGCACCTGCCTGCATGCAGAGATTGTGGCTGTGCATATGGGTCCGTGGGGAACATCCGCGGCAACATATATATATCCTATTATATGTCATTACATATACATATATCATGTAAATATATACATGATATATATGTATATGTAATGATGAACATGCACGGGATGGGAAAAACGCCGGCGGCAACATGATATGTATGATGCTGATTTCGCATGATGTTCAAGCATGTATTCATGGCGTTATCGCGGCACCACAGCCCCCGTCTGGTCTGTGTGCGTGCCATGGCATGCACCATCTGCATCATTGTGATGATATGTATGATGCTGATTTCGAATGATGTTCAAGCATGTATTCATGGCGTTATCGCGGCACCACAGCCCGTCTGGTCTGTGTGCGTGCCATGGCATGCACCATCTGCATCATTGTGATGATATGTATGATGCTGATTTCGAATGATGTTCAAGCATGTATTCATGGCGTTATCCCGTCTGGTCTGTGTGCGTGCCATGGCATGCACCATCTGCATCATTGTGATGATATGTATGATGCTGATTTCGAATGATGTTCAAGCATGTATTCATGGCGTTATCCCGTCTGGTCTGTGTGCGTGCCATGGCATGCACCATCTGCATCATTGTGATGATATGTATGATGCTGATTTCGAATGATGTTCAAGCATGTATTCATGGCGTTATCCCGTCTGGTCTGTGTGCGTGCCATGGCATGCACCATCTGCATCATTGTGATGATATGTATGATGCTGATTTCGAATGATGTTCAAGCATGTATTCATGGCGTTATCCCGTCTGGTCTGTGTGCGTGCCATGGCATGCACCATCTGCATCATTGTGATGATATGTATGATGCTGATTTCGAATGATGTTCAAGCATGTATTCATGGCGTTATCCCGTCTGGTCTGTGTGCGTGCCATGGCATGCACCATCTGCATCATTGTGATGATATGTATGATGCTGATTTCGAATGATGTTCAAGCATGTATTCATGGCGTTATCCCGTCTGGTCTGTGTGCGTGCCATGGCATGCACCATCTGCATCATTGTGATGATATGTATGATGCTGATTTCGAATGATGTTCAAGCATGTATTCATGGCGTTATCCCGTCTGGTCTGTGTGCGTGCCATGGCATGCACCATCTGCATCATTGTGATGATATGTATGATGCTGATTTCGAATGATGTTCAAGCATGTATTCATGGCGTTATCCCGTCTGGTCTGTGTGCGTGCCATGGCATGCACCATCTGCATCATTGTGATGATATGTATGATGCTGATTTCGAATGATGTTCAAGCATGTATTCATGGCGTTATCCCGTCTGGTCTGTGTGCGTGCCATGGCATGCACCATCTGCATCATTGTGATGATATGTATGATGCTGATTTCGAATGATGTTCAAGCATGTATTCATGGCGTTATCCCGTCTGGTCTGTGTGCGTGCCATGGCATGCACCATCTGCATCATTGTGATGATATGTATGATGCTGATTTCGAATGATGTTCAAGCATGTATTCATGGCGTTATCCCGTCTGGTCTGTGTGCGTGCCATGGCATGCACCATCTGCATCATTGTGATGATATGTATGATGCTGATTTCGAATGATGTTCAAGCATGTATTCATGGCGTCATCCCGTCTGGTCTGTGTGCGTGCCATGGCATGCACCATCTGCATCATTGTGATGATATGTATGATGCTGATTTCGAATGATGTTCAAGCATGTATTCATGGCGTTATCCCGTCTGGTCTGTGTGCGTGCCATGGCATGCACCATCTGCATCATTGTGACACTGACTGCTGCGAGAGCATATGCCGCTGATGACCTCTGTTCCGTCTTGCCACACATCCAGCCGGTACTTTCGCTTTTAGCGCGGATCACCTGCGACTAGATCGGCACTGGACGTTCATCGTGCCGAGCATGTTCTTCCATACAAGCATTCCATCCGAAAGCTTGAGCACCCAACACAGCCCTATAATTAGCCCAACTCTGCGTGCGATCCTTGCACGGCTTGCTTATGTGTGAGGACAGTGCTGCGGGTGTACCTGTCCGACTGGCTAGCCCTGCTCTTTTGTGAACCTTGTGAGTAAGGTTGGCCGGGTTTGCACGTTCACTTAATCGTAATCGGGCACGCATTCAGCTATGCCTTTCCTTGGTCTGCCGTGTAGCACGTGGAAATGAATGTGAATGGCAGACGCTGACCTTTTATAAGCCTTGTGTGTGCGGTGCAGCAGACGAAGAGGAAGAGGATTCGTCGAGGGCGCAAGCACTGCGCAGTCAGCTCATGGAAATGGAGCGCGCAATGTGGGACTCAGGCGCGCATGTGCGCATGCAGAAGCTCATGGACGACTTTCAGGCCAAGGTGTGGGTGTGGGTGTGGGTGGGTGTGGGTGGGTGGGTGGGTGGCTTTTCCCAGATCCATGCTGTAGCTGTTGTTGCATGGGTGGGTATTTGTGTGTGAAGGAGGTCAGAGTATAAGAGACCTTAGCACAGCCGCTGTCCTTGAGATGCAGAGGTTTTCAAGCGCAGACTTGCAATGGTGGTGCCTCTCTCAACTTTGTTGCTGCCACGTGCACTTTGGTTTGAAGTCTCCAAATCCTCATGCGCACTGAGTCTCACCTTACTCGCTAAACCTTTGATACCATCACATTTCTATTCTGGATGTGAATGGGGATCCTCACACACTCTTTCACTTTCTGGTTGGGTCTTCAGCGATATTGAAACCAGTCTTGTGTCAGGACAGGATCGTAGACAATCAAATGTGCTGTTTGAGGTTGTGGCACATATCTTTTCACAGTTCTCTGGATCTGGGAGAACATTCACTTCTATACACTGTCATGGTACATCCCAACAGAGCTAGAGACCACAAAATTCATCAAAGGAGTGCTTGCTCCCTTACAGTTGTCAAGTTTATAATAACATTGTGAGGTGCAAGGTGTGGATCTCCACATTCTGCACACACACACACACACACACACACACTCACAGTCTCTCTCTCTCTCTCTCTCTCTCTCTCTCTCTCTCTCTCTCTCTCTCTCTCTCTCTCTCTCTCTCTCTCTCTCTCTCTCTCTCTCTCAATTCATGCAAGCGCAGCCTATGTGCCCCAGGGATGCCATATGCAGGGACTCAAAGATGGGTTCAAAGATGGAGCTCCAGTCCAGGCATGCACCATGCTCATACTTAGGGATCGGCGTATCGCGCTATATGAGCCAAACCTATAGCGCGATGTAGCGCGATGTAGCGCGATATCGCGCTATATGGCGCTATATTGAAACGCTATATAATGCCAGAAACCCCCCTCGCGGATCGAGTTTCGGCATCAGACTCGGCGGGCTGGTGGGGCACCGTGTACAATGCTCCCTTGCAAAAAGGGAGAGCCAGGAAACAATCCTGTCGAGCTCTGGACGCCTCTGGGCCAAAATATAGCGCTATATCTGCTCAGGCCAAATGACCTACTACAGGTGTGCCCACTCCCTCATGGCCATACATCCCCTTAGCCCTGCCCTTCCCTTCCCTTTGCAGGACAGCCCATAATAGCTTGTGTGCGTGTGTGTGTGTGTGTGTGTGTGTGTGTGTGTGGCTGTGTGTGCACGCGCAGGCATGCGCACGCGGCCTGTGTTTTGAGCGTGCCTGTGTGCCTGCCTGCCCATTTTTGCCAGCGTGTGTGTGGGTACATGTGTGCGCTCCTGGGTGTATGAGCGCTCCTGTGTGTATGCGCTCCTGCATGTTTGCGCGCCTGTGTGTGCGCATGCGGGCCTGCATGTGCATGCATACCCTCAATGCCTCATATGAGCATGCACTTATGCATGCTACCATGCGTGCTGGTGTGTGCATGCACACAGGGGTGCAAGCGTGCGTGTGCGCATGTTGTGTGTGTGTGTGTTTGCATGTGTGTGTGTGTGTCTGCGTGCGTGTGCATGCGTGCGTGCGTGCGTGCGTGTGTGTGTGTGTGTGTGTGTGTGTGTGTGTGTGTGTGTGTGTGTGCGTGTGGCTGGGTGGCTGGGTGTGGCTGGGTGGCCCCCACGCCTCTTCTCCAGGGTGTTGCCAGGCTCTTGCTCCTCCCTAGTGGCTTTCCATATTGCACAATTACCCTTGGATGTGAGAACAGCGAGCTCCTTGGTTTGTGCCCGATTGCTGAGGTGCTGCGGACGCAGTAAATGGTTGATTTTAACGTATTACATTTTAGCACGCGCTATATTTCAAAATTGTATAGCGCTATATCGCGCTATACGCGATATCGCGCTATAGGCCAACGCCGATCCCTACTCATACTGACCCTCAGGTGTCGAACTTCACACTTCTGTGCCATGCAGGCTGCCACTAACACGATGATGAGTGGGGCAGGTAGTCCGCGGGCCCCCCCCCTCCCCCCTCCCCCCTTTACACTTGCTCCTGCCCTTGGTGGCATGCACAGTGGCCGCCACCACCGCGGCTGTGCTGGCTTTGTTTGGTGGCCATGCCTGGGGCCAGGGCAGCGTGCCTGCTGCTGCCGGAGGTGGCACTGCAGCTGCTGCCACGTCAGTCCAGGAGGTACCTGCACCACGCAAGGGGTGGGGCAGGAAATGAGGAGGTTGCTACAAGAAAAGAGCAGGGAGAGGGTGCGCCAACCAAATCGGTTGCAACCATGAGAAAAGGGAGGCTGTGCTTGATGGGTTGAGGTACATGCTGTGGCAGTGGAGTTATTGAGGCTTGACCAGAGTATGCATGGATGTGGGCTCAGGTGCATGCTGTAGCAGTAGAGATGGCGAGGCTCGACCAGTGTGTGCATGGATGCTGCAGGGGGGCAGGGTATACTCAGGGTGCGCTGTTGGAGCTGCTGGTCACTTTGGCCTGCACCCATGAGTGATTGGCCGAGTTTGTGAGCAGCAACTTCATCATTACGAGTTGTGCAATAAGAATGGACAGGGGCTCCTTGGCGTACTGTGCGCATTGACGTCTGAAGATGCTTCCTGTGAAGCAACTAGATGGTTTGGTGTATCAGCTGTGGCACCAAGAGTGGCACAAACAACAGGGAACTTGTGCACAAGAGGGATATCCGTGTGTGTGTGTGTGTGTGTGTGTGTGTGTGTGTGACGCAGCCCGAGCACCTCCCAGTGGTTGAGGACTAGGCTGTCAAAAAGCACTGTCAGCTATGCACTAGGCCAAACGTGAGTGCTAAGAGCTTTGGCCCAGGCAGCGAGCAAGCGCAAGTGTCTCTGTGGGCCAGGCAGATCGCGAATGCCCCTGCCAGAGCAGGATCAGCATTGAGATCGCCTCACACAAGGGACATAGGTTCGTCACCAAAGCTATGCATGAGGCAGGCAAAGACCTGTGTGACTTGTTATGATGGCTGACTGAGTATTGCATTCCGTGCCTAGGCATTAAGTGTGCCAGGGCTCGTGCCATGGTGTCTGTCTGTATGGTAGGGACTTTGGTCCATTCCTCTAAGGAATGCACGCAGCCTGACAGCAAGCAGAGACTTTTTCACTTGTCTGTCAGTTGCCTCCCTCTGGCCTGCAAACTTTGTAGGGTAACTCCTGTGTGTACCAAGGATCCCAATAAGCAATTTTGTCGGTGTGGTTCCATTGACGCAAAGGGTTGTAACAGCCTTGAGCCTGCTCTGCAGTGCAGGTGACAGCTGACAGGAATAAGAGGCCTCCAGTCAAAACGACTTTGTGCTAGCTTGTTCTGATTGCTAGCCTTGAGCCTGCTCTGCAGTACTGTAAAAAACTGCAGGTGAAGACTGCTTGCTTCAGGCAACATTGCTATTGCTCGGGATTCATATAGTAGTGGCAGTCATGTGCTTGCTTCTCTAGGATTATGAGGTTAGGGAGCGTAGGCTTTGCAGTCCTGGTTGCATAGGTTTTGCATCCTGGACGCTTAGGCTTTGCAGTTAAGCCTGGACGCATGCATGAAGGTCCCCCAGCTTCAGTTAGCGAGGATGTCACCCAACGATTAGGATTGAAGATGGAAAAAATTCAAATGCGTGTCGAAGTCATGATGGGGTGCCTTTTAAACTTACCCTTCTTTGCCAGGTGCATACTTTTTAAGGTTTCTTTCTGTATTAGCGGTTGCTAGCGTGGATGAATTAGATTCTGCTTTGAGTCTGTGCCATTGTGCAGCAGCAGTGTAACATAAATTGAAGAAAATTTGCTTCGTCCCAACCCTTTAGACCTTGTACCTTAAATCTGCTTAAGCTCTCACTGGATGTTTTACACTGTGTCAAAAATCACGTTGGGATTAAAGTCATGAGGAAAGGGATTGTACTCACTTCCAACCTCAACCTGTTTTTTAGGCAGTAAAGTTGAACCAAGCCAGACAATATGCAGGCATACATGCGTGGCCCATCAGTTGGAAATCCTTAGATAGATTGCAGTCTGGTACGGCATGAAAACAGGACAGTCGGTGCAGTTCAAAATGTGCTGCTTAGACTCTAGCAGGGTTCCTTAACTATAAAGCTCGCTAGGGTTCTACCGTTCTCAAGCCAGAACTGTTCTGAACTAGCCTCGGGGAAATTAAAATAATACTTGCTCTCTCATGCCATGAGTGTGATACTTTTTGTCAATTTTTATAATGTAGGTTTGAGGGCCATCCAGTGAGTTTCTAGATAGCCTGCTAGCTAAGGAATCTTTCGTTAAAGCATGCAATGGTTTCAATGAGGGGTGACCTTTAGCCAGGTCGTTTGGCTGATTGGTTTGTGACTGATTTCAGCCAGCCAGAAATAAATCCATAAGCTTATACACGCAAAAAAAGCTTTGTGTTTCGCTGATGAAGGAACTGAGAAATAGCTTGAGAATTCACTTGATGCAGCAAAAAAGGTTGTGTCTCAGAGAAATCCTGGAATTAAGGTTCAAAGAGATATGCGCGGCGCAAAGAACAAACTTGTTCATCAGAACAATTGAAAAGATGAGTGCTTCATTGTGAGTTTGATTGCAGGAGCGCCTGTAACACACATCTGACAGATATTCCATCCTGCCAAGCATTCATGGAAATAGCACCACCTGACCTCACAGCCTGCTCAAAAATGTCGTGACTATGCAAACCTTGGAAGGCTTGAATTAACTGCGTTGTCCAGATTGTATAGATATATTGTAGCTTCAAATCGGCTTGCACAACACGGCATAAAGTACTGCTATGTGTACCAAGCATGCTGTTAAACAGCTGCTCTGAACCACGAATACTGCAATGATGCCCACATTTTCTCAAAACAGCCCAGCTATACACGCAATGAAGTTCTTTCTCTCCTTTTGTTCGGTTACAGAGGGATTTGACCTTCCTTTGTCAGATAAAAGTTACGCCAGTGGGGACTAGGCTGGTTGTCCACCATGCCCCTGGCTGGACAACAAATGTTGATGGCAATGAAACCAACTTGAAGGGATTACAAGACACTTGCAGCCTGGTACCCTGGTTGATTGCTGATCCTGGCGGGCACTGGTGATACGTTCTCGTGCAGCATCAAGCTTTCTAACCAAGTCTGGTAAAAATCAGAAATGCACCTTAAAGAAAAGAAAAGAAGAAATTACGTAGGCAGTGATAACTCCCAAAATCAATCAAGGAAAGGGGGCCACATTGGTGCAATGACTATCCCACCACAAAGTTCAGACAAGAGAAGTACGTCAGGCTGTTCCTATTCCTCTGCCTACGTAGTTTTCTCTTTTTCTTTTTCTTTTTCTTTTTCTTTGTTTCTGCCTACATTAGTTTTTCTTTTTCTTTTTCTGGCTGCCCTTTCTTTTGGTGACACTACTTGTTAGTATCAGACAGGGCTTCTGCACAACAACTGGTTTAGGTCCAACATCTCGTAGCCCGCTTCCCTTGTAACCTGCTTCACAACTTGTACATTTTGAAAATGGACCCACTGCTCTGGAATCAGATGCATTTTTCCTCTGATGGTTTTAGAAAGTTCTTTTTAATGCCGACATTCTTGACAATCATTTCTCCGTTTAAAAAAATGTTTGCAAGCAAATTCCCTACATTGATGCACGTGGCTGGCGTAGACTTGTCTTTTCTTTCTTTCCAATTGCTGTGAGTTGTGTGAGCTGCGCAGAAAATACAAGGACCTGTTCATTGATCTTTTTAAACCATTACATACCTTTGCCCAGCTTCCAAACACTGATTTTATTCCTTTCTTGGCGAGCTTTCACATTTTGACTGATTCCGAGGTCAATGCTTTCCTAAATCAAGACTCGTACAGGTTTTCAAATTTTTTGTCAGAATTGGTTTCAATTTTTGATGCTGGATGCGAATGTTTCACCAGCAGCCGATCAGCCAGATTCTCGGGCTGTAGGCCAACCCCTTGTAACCCTTTCTTTCCTGCTAGGAAAAATGTGGTATATTAATTTAGAAAAAGAGGAGAGGCCTTGGGCAGGCCCTAAGGGGCACCACGCATCTCTTTCAGACATAAAAGGAAAAAAGTGGCTATTGGAAACCAGGATAAGGCCCCTTGGTCCCACACCATGACCTTGGTTATGACATATGTCAGATGCCTTTTCAAAAGTGCGTCTGGTGCTGGCTGGTTAGAAGGCATGATGGACAGGATGAACATGGAGTTTGCAAGTTTGGTGGCTCAATTAAGCTCCAAGGGACTCACAAGTATAGAGGTGTAGATAGCCCTTTTGTAGGTAGGTACAGCTGCAACTCTCTTGGCCAGTCATAGCTTGTGCAGTTCTTCATCTTTTCTTTTTCGCTGATGCCAGGGTGTCACCAGGGTGTGTGTGTGCAGGGGACCTCTCCTTTGCACATGCAGCTGCATTAAGTCGGCATAATTTATATTGTCTTTCCTTTCAGGGTGTGTTTCAATGTCTCTCTGGCTCTTCATTTACATTTACATGGGCCTACAGCCCAAATCTCTGGCTCTTCTGTGATCTTTCTTCAAAGACGTTTGCTTCTACCGCTGCTCCCTGGCTCAGCCTTTGCTGCTCATTTCAACCTGAGGCATTCATCGCGGGAGGTAACAACAGATGAAAAAATACAGGTGAACCCTGTTAAGGTAGTACAAAGAAGCTCGACAGGTAAAAAAACTCACTGATCATACAGAGCTCTCTTTCTCTCTCTCTCACACACACACATGCACGTACAGACATGTGCTCAGCTTTGTTTCTTCAACACTCTCACCCTTTGCAACCATGCTCCTGCACATGTGCCTCAACACATGCACACGCCACATGCATGCAAGATATTTACAGACAGCAGCACGCACACGCAGGGGACCCATTGATAGCTACCATTCCAGGTAGAAAAGAAGCCAGAAACCTGTTCCGCACGGAAGCCCATGAAATGTTTCAGCAAGCAAGGGGAGGCAAGATGTCTACTCACACATCCTGCCACAACTGCTGCAACCCATTGCATCGTGGTAGGTGAGAAACACTCTATGCAGGCTGGGGCTGCGGATATCCCCCTGCGCTACTCGACCCACCCCCCTTGTTGTACCCCTCTCCGCCACTGTGGTCTACCTCCGCCCCCTTCATACCCTCTTGGATCCCGTGCTTGTTGCCCTCCCCAACACCCGCCCCTGCATGCTCAACAACCGCGCCTTCTGCGCGCATGCGCTGCTGCTTGGCAGCTCTGCGCGTGGAGAAGCACTGCCACAGGAGGATGGAGTTGAGCACAAACTGGGTGCTGCAGGCGCTGAGGATGTACATGTCCTTGGTCAGCACCAGGGTGGTGAAGATGCGGGTCGTGTTGCCAGCGACGTTGAGCAGGCACGTGGTCAGGGACATCATGCCTGCGGGCAGCAGGATAAGTGAACATATAATCACTTAACACAAAAATTGAAGGAGTGCCCCAGAAGATGCCGGTGGTGGTGCCGGCCACGCGAGATGCATACACATGGTAAGGATTGGTAAGGACTTACAGACAAATGGTAAGGAATGATAAATAACTGCAGACAGATGGTAACAAATTGTAAGGCATGCCTTGCCTGCAGGTGGAGGGTGGGCAGAAACATGGTTTGTGAGCACAAGAAGCAGGCATCGGGTCAGGTCACCATGCTGAATTGCTGGTGTTCTTATGCGTGCGTGAGGGGTGGGATGGGGGAAGAGAACGTGCAGGATAATTATCAGGAAATATGCGTGAACTTCACGCCGTGAAGCGATGTATGTTATTAGGAAAAACATGCCTGCTGATGTTGGCAGCAAGGGGATCTGAAAAGGGTCAGTGTAGAGCAATTTTTCAAGCATGAATGTAGGGAGGGGTGCCAAGAAGGGTCAGCACAGGGCCTCCTTACCTCCTGGAAGCCTGAGCAGTAGTGCTTCCTTCCAGATGTTTGGAGAACCTTAGTTTCATGTCTCTTTTAACAATGGCAACTTCAAAAACACTCAAAAGTTGTGCTTCATGTCTCTTTTTGTCGCCAGTCCAGCCTGCTGGGAGGCTTTTGCCCTCCCAGCTTTCGAGAGCATGTGTGATCGTGCGTCCTACGTCACGCCAGCAGTTCAATCCATGCACTTGCACTTTGCTTGCGAATGCCTTGTACGCAAGCAGCCGCACTTACACACATTTGGACAAATGACCCATATGCAATAAGTACATTATATTATAACACTCAAACACGCTCATGTTCAAGCTGCTGTCCCCGAGGCCTTTGTTCTGTCAGAGGGTCATCCGAGGCCTTTGTTCTGGCATGGATACAGCAAACAGGATTGCAGTTAAGGAAAAGGTGTGCTCTGCATGCTGAAGGGCCACAGTGTGATGGTTATTGCCAGAGTGCGCCTGCCAGGGCCCGCTTATTCTTCTGTTTGAGCTTGTCAATGCTGTGTGCTGCTGTGTGCTACACACAACTTTTGTCGACAGTGCTAACCTGGCTCAGATAATTTTGGAATATTTGAACTTATGAAGGCTCAGAGGGCCATCTGAGGCCCTGATTGAGGCCCTAAGGCCCCTCAACGAAACGCTGCTGTTCCTCCCACACACAGGTCTCCAGACTCCCCACAGAAGCCGATGTCATGTTAATGCGAGATGTCGGAGAACCATGGTTTTGTGTTGAAAGGCAAGGTATGCAGGGTTAAAGGAAGCACTGCTAAGCAGGCGTGTGGTCAGGGACTTGGTGTCTCCCATGAAGAGCAGAGTTTGAAATTAAAAAACACAGGGATTGCTTTAATGTGCATGAACAAATGAGGCGGCAAGCAATGCACCTTATTGGTGTGCATGGAGGCAGAGGATCTGCAGAGCTGTTCTGCTTGAAGTGTGGACATGGGAATAACGCACATGGAACACACACTTAAACACACACACATACACACATACACACACACACAAGCGTGCGCGTGCCCCACCTGCGTTGCCGCGCCTGACATTGAGCATGATCTGGGGGATGCGGCTGCCCAGGGCCATGATGAACACACTGGAGAGCTGCAGGAAGCCCAGGATGTGGATGGGGCAAGCGCCCGGGTGGAAGAGGTAGCTGCACAGCAGGGCAAACACGCCTCCTGCTGCGGCGGCCAAAGGGAGCGGGGTGTTGGTGTGCCTGCATGCAAGAGGGTTTTGATGAGCAGGCGCATAAGGTGGAACTGACGCATGGGTACGGGAGGGGATGGTAAGGACATATGCTTCCTGGCATCAATGGCAAAGGGCGAGGACATACGCTTCCTGGCATCAACGGCAAAGGGTGAGGACATATGCTTCCTGTCGTCAATGGCAAAGGGGAGGGAGGGCTGCTGGTCCACGGGTCCCACATATTTGCAGCAGAGGTCACACAGACTCATGGTCGGCGCAGACATGACAGCAGTTGCCCAGCAGGGGAGTTGAAGATTTGAACAATGCCACCTGATCTCCTGCCTAGCACCCTGAAGCATCACCCTGAAGCACCTAAAGAGTCCCAAACCTGATCCCCTGCCTAGCACCCTAACGCACCCAAAGGTGCTTGAGCAAGAGCTTGGGGGGATGGAAAGCAGGCGCTGCGCACCCGCTCGAGCCTCCAGCAATCCAGCCCACAATCCAGCTGGGTTGCTCTTGAGTCTCAAGCAATCCAGCGGAACACCCACATTTATGTCCAGGGAGCCTGGAAAGGCCTTTTGGCACTTATGTTTCAAGGTTTGATCAGGTTCAAAATCGCCCTGCTTTCTCCAAACCTCATGGTTCAGGCCAGATTGGAAAAGTGGGGAAACATTTCCTTGCCACCAAAAAAAAAATGTTGTCTTTTCTATGTCTGCTGAACTTTCTAGTTAGGTCTGTGTCCAGCGTGGCGGGTCAGCTTGCACTGCCTCTGCTGCTGAGCGCCTGCTGCAATCTGTCCTACTTGCACACACCACTGTGCACGCAGGCTCATAAAATTCACCCAAACCCTGTGAGACAGGAGTCACTCCATACAAAACAGCAGCACCTTCAAAAAGGCTGACGAAAGTGCCCCAAACAAAAGGATTTGCGATCACCTGCTGTGTTTGCCTGACTTGCGCCTAATGCACACTATAGCAAACGGCAACGAAGTCCTTTGTTCTTCAGCACAGCCTGCACAGCCTGCCACGCCCCCTTCCCAGATCCTCAGGCGTTCCAGCCCCTCGCTGTAAACCAGCGAGTCACCAGGCAGTTGCTAGGAGGAAGGCTTGCCGCCTGCAACCCTTTCATCTGACATTTCAGCCTTTGCCTCTCGATCGCATGATTTTTTGTGATGTGCAGCGCCGCATTGCGGGAGTCAATGGACCCAGGCATCAGTACTAAGGCATCAGCACGAAGGCACCAGCACTGGAGTACAGAAGCGCGTCCCACCTGAAAATCAGCGCCACCAGGACGATGTCTTGCAGCCAGCAAGCTAGCACCTCCCCGTACGTGTTGAAGGCGTAACCCTGCAAAATCAAGTGCACACAAGAATTAGAACAGTATACACATTTCGCCATGAAGTGGATCAACAAGAAATGGGGCAGCGCATCTGCAGTCCATACGGTGCAGTCCATCAGTATTCCATTAGTCTACAGTCCATAGATGATGCAGTCCATCAGTATTTCACGGAGCAACGCATCAGCAAGAGCAAGGAATGCAGCGCCAGGCAATTCCTCAAGTGAATGAGGTAGGCAATCATGATACAACAAAGAAGCACGGTTCAACGATGCGTTTCGCAATTCTACATAAAAACAAAGTGCTCATGTGGTTGAGGTTGTAGGAGACGATGGTGGAAAGTTAAATAGCATTGCTCAACAATGTGTACCACCAAAAATGCAATGCTCACGTGGTTGAGGTTGTAGGCGACGATGATGGTGTAGCACAGCAGCTCGACAATGTTGGACACCAAGGACAAGCCCTCTGTGCTCTGGGCGCGCACGACCTGCATGCACGCGCGCACGTGTGTGTGTGTGTATGTATGTGTGTGTGTTGGTTGAGGGGGGGCAGGGAGTAGGGGTGAGCGACCGTGCAAACGCGTCCGCTTCATCTCTGTGCGAACAGAGCCAACTTCTACCTTTTCTGTTTGCATTAAGGAATCGCGAAACACACACTGCGCATAGGAGTGGTTTGGGGGGTAAGATGCAGGTGTATCGTTCCCTGCCTTTCCTGCTGAAGCACAGTCCAAAGTCCACAGGCACATCCATGCATACAGAACAAGACACTTTCACGATGACTGCTGTGCATGAATGAAGACACAGCACTCACTGTCACTTACAATCATTCATTGAGTGCGCCTCAGAGTGCATTCACTCTGTGGCTTGATCCCATGAGATCTGACACTCTCACAGTATACTTCCATCCATGCACGCATCTCGCACCCATGAGAGCAACTAGAGCCAATGAGCCCATCAGTAGGAACACAGGAGGAAATGCCCCCTGATTCCTCACTGCAAGCCTATGGTAAAAAAGGAGGGCAGATTCCTGGAGGGAGCAAGCACATGCGATCACCCACCTTTAGAATTTGAGGCAGGCTGCGGAAACATGAGCCTATGAGGACTGCATAGCCCAGCACCACTGCCACGGCTTTCGTGGAGACCACCGGGCCTGCAGCAGCAGCGGCAGCTGTGCCTGCAAGGGCGAAAGCATGGTTGAGCATTGATGCAAGTTGTACACGAGATCTAAGACTGCCGCGGCGGCCGCAACTTTGCCTGTGGGGGCAAACGCATTCGTCTTTTTGGTGCACATGAGACCAGCGACTGCCACAGCAGCCGAAATATGCCTGTGCTCAAGAAAGCATGGTCAAAGTCCACGACAGCTGCACATGAGATCCTAGACTCCGGCAGCAGCTGCAGCTGTGCTGTTGAGGAAAAGAGCCCCAGAGCCAAGGCTCTTGCCTCAAGAGCACAGCATGGTCGGTGAGGCAGCAGAGCATGGCTGCATACAATCTTGTGCATATCACTTCAGGTTTGATCATGCCCCAAAAGCGCGACCTCTGCTCGATCATGCGTCAAAAGAGCTTTATGCTTGACTATCCCAAAAACGACAACCCGTAAGACCTTCTCCCATACTGTTTTGACCATGCCTGGAAAGAGGGACATGCTTCGATGAGCGGATGCTACCCTTGCTCCTGTGCAGGAAGATTACTCCCACCATATGACACCAGGACGAGCAAAACTGATCACATTTTAGTGCAACATGGCACGGTTGTATGCTGAACAAGTGTCTGTGCAAGGCAGCCGAACATGACATCCGGACAAAACGAGACACCGGGGCAAAAACGAAACTGGGACAAACAATGTGAACAAGTGTGCTTGCTCACAAGAGCATGGTTAGACCCTTGCACAAGACTTCAGCACGAGACTTCCAGACAGCGGAAAATTTCATTGCCTGAGTCAGACGTGGAATCACAGGCTGTGTAAATTCACAGTGTTGCGGATGCCGTCTTTTGCTTCAGAATCAGCTCTGAATTGTGAAAATTTACTTGTGGGCGGTGAGCACTCTGTACGATGTTCATGTTGCATGCAAATAAAGCATGGACCACTGGAAAAATGGCCCCCACCTTAAATCCACGCAGACCTAGCTTTACTGCCGAGCAACAAAAATACATCTTTCCCCCCCTGCTTTTGTACCTGCAGTGCTCGAGGAAGCTGCAGCTGTGGTTGCAGCTGTGGTCGCGGTGGCCAGCGCGCAGGGAGGAGGGCAGCGGGTGGTGTGGGTGGCGTGAGGCCTGAGAGTATGCATGCATGTGCTCACGTGTGTAAGAGTGTGTGTGTGTGCGCGCGCGTGCGTGCGCAACCTTGCCTGATTGCAGCAGCAGCAACAGCATGTTTCCAACAAAAACACATGCTTACACCTTGGCAAGCATACCGGCAGAGGCCAGATGTTGGGTTTTCAATGAAGGCAACTTGGCAGGGAAGTTAGGAGTGAAAGGTCCCATTGAGGAACCTGACCCAAATGTCCCCACTGAGTTCCTAAAACCACTTCTTGCGTGCTCGCACCTACTAAATAGCCACCATTTCCCTGCCTTCGCCATACTCAATAGCTACCCTTTATACGATAGCTACCCTTTATACGGTCGCGTCTCATTCTGGATCCACCATTTGTTTGCTTAGCAACAAATTCCTTGCTCTAATGAATTTGTCATGCTCTCCCACCTCAAGGGCGACCTCCAAGGTGGCGGCTTCGACAGGGAGGGGGGTGACGAGAAGCCGCCGCAGGCTGCCGCTGTTGTGGCCAACCCAGCTGCTGCGGCAGCGGAGCTGAAACCTAACGGGTGATAGGTGGCATCCTGCATGGAGTCATGCTGCTCCGCTGACTCCTCGCTGTGCTCCTGCCCCTGGAGCTCTGCCCCCCACATGCCCAGCCATCCACCGCTGTTGCCAGCCTCCGTCCTGAGCAGCTGCGCAAAGCTGGCCTGCATATCAGCCAGCGCAGCCTCCAGGCTTTGGTAGAAGCCCACGGGGTTGAGTGCGGGGGTGTCAGAGGCGGTGGTGACGGACTCAACTGCCGCCCAATCCTCTCCAGCACTGCCTGAGTCGCAGGGGGTGGTGAGCGGTTGGAGCGGCAGCAGAGGGATAGTGCTATAGGGAGACAGAAAGGGTACATCCTGGGCAGGCTCTGATTGCATGGGCAGCAGGGTGGGGCCACACAGCTGCTCCTCCCGGGGTGCTTGTCGCCCCTGATGCTCGTGGAGCCCCACCTCCTGATGTTGCTGTGTCCGGGTTTGGGTTGCTGAGGGGTAGGCAGCACAGTCTGCCAGACCCTGCCCCTGTTCTGCGCTCACGACACCATCTGCAGATCCAGATGCAGGGGCCGCGGCTTCCACAGTGCTAAGAGCACAGGCTGGTGGGGGTGGGGGAGGGGCGCCGCTGTGAGATGTTGCTGCTTGCAGTGCACCCCCCTTGCGCTGGGACGACCGGAGAGTTGCGGATGAGGCCACGCGCCTGCGACGTGTGGAGTGCACGTGGGCGCGGGGTTGTGTGGTGGAGCTTGAGGTGGCAGGGGCGGTGTGTGGAGCAGAGGCTGCTGCTGCGGCTGAGGGGCCCAGGCTGCCGGGGGTGGATGAGGATACAGATGAGGACACGGAGGCCAGGTTGCCACGCCGCACTAACCTGTAGGGAAAAAGGATGTGTGTGTGTGTGTGTGTGTGTGTGTGTGTGTGTGTGTGTGTGTGTGTGTGCGTGTGTGTGCGTGCGTGTGCGTGCGCACGCGTGTGTGTGCACATTACTTGCACGTAAAGAAATGCTATGACCTTTTTTGAGTTGCAAGCAATGCGCCCTTGCACAGGGACTTCAGAACTGCAAGAAAGCACAGTATCAAGCAACCGCGGAAGCAGGTGGCAAGAAGCACATGGAGGGCATGGTGGGAAAGGGCTGGGGAAGGGGAAAGCCGCGATTGGGGGTTGCTCATTCACACGGGCAGTGAAGTCAGAGAGAGCCCGTCCCAAAGGAATGCAAGGAGCAGAACACTTTGAGGCTCTCAGTACAAATTCAATCCTGAAAGCTCTGCTCAAGCTGTCAAGGCTTCAGGGGCAGTCATGGCAACAGCAGAAGGGCCATGCTGCCATGCACGATGGCAGCAAGGCAAAGAGCCAGGGTCTCTGCCTTGAGCACATACAAAACGCTTGAGGCAAAGAAACAAAGCGTTTTGGGGCATAAACAAAACGCCGACGAAGGCTTCCTGTATATCGATAGTTGCACCCCCCTAAAGAGCATAAATGTCAGACTTAAGTGGTCATTGCAATAAAAAAGATAGTCTGGGGTGCATCCTCCCTCAATATGGGCCATCATCCCATGTACAAGCAGTGGAGCGAGCTTTATATATATAAAGCTCTATAAAGCTCTATATATGTATATATCCAGCTTTCACTTTCTTATTGTACCTGGTCTGCCATCCCTTTCTAACTTGCTCTAGGTTCTCATTGCACCGAAGCGCAGCCCCTTCTATAAGCGGTGCGACACACACACACACACACACACACACACACACACACACACACACACACACACACATACACACACACACGCACACACACTCAGAGACACTGCACACCTACCTTAGAGAAGGAAGCAACGGCAGGGATGCGCACAACACACAAAATAGACACTGCACACCTACCCTAGCGAAGGCAGCAATGGCAGGGATGCGTGCAATGCACAAATAGAGACTGCGCACCTACCTGAGAGAAGGCAGCGATGGCTGGGATGCGCGCAACACACAAAGAGACACTGCACACCTACCTGAGAGAAGGCAGCGATGGCTGGGATGCGCGCAACACACAAAGAGACACTGCACACCTACCTGAGAGAAGGCAGCGATGGCTGGGATGCGCGCAACACACAAAGAGACACTGCACACCTACCCTAGCGAAGGCAGCGATGGCAGGGATGCACGCGACAAGCTGAGGGAGGGTAGGGAGGGTAGGGAGGCCAGCTTGGGGGTAGCAAAATAGGGCTTGCAGGGCGCCCACGCGCCTTGCAGGCGCCCAGAGCACCTGTCACGGCAAATGTTTTAAGGGCACCAAGAGAGCTATGTTGTTGTGGCATAGATCAGAGTGCCAAAAGGAGGCTCGCAGGGCGCCCATCTGATGACATATGTATACGGAAGCAGGGTGTGTTGTTGAAGAGAGGATGTTAAAAAACGAAAGGGGGCTTGCAGGGCATGTGGGCAGGCACCCGGAGCGCCTGTCAAGGGTAAATTTTAATCAGCAAGGTTCCGCTCTTCGCATGTAGGGATGATTGCAGTAGCTTGCCACTGCTCACTCATCGTCTGCAGTTGGTGATACACCAACAGCGGCAAACAACGGCAAGTGTCTCAAAAGCGCAGAGAGTAGAATAAACAGTGTTACACAGCAGCAGCACTTGCGTGCGCCCATGAAGTGATGATTCAGATGCAAGCATTGGTAGGAATGCACAGCGGTGTCACGGCTGCTTTTATACTTGCAGTTGTCAACAAAAATGTTGGCCACGCAAAGGCTGAAAGCAGCAGCAAAGCAGCAGGGTGCCTGCAAACGCATTGCAGCCACATGTGGACCTCATACGACGGCACACGGGTAAGGAAGCAGCCGGACACCGCTGTACGTTCATTCCGACCCATATGCTTGCATCCCTAAGCCACCGCTGCACGGGCATGGGCGGGTGCTTGTGGAGGGAAACAGGATGCAAGCATCAGCGGAGCACCGAGCGCAGGCACCGGCTTTTCATCATGCACACCGGAGTGCATGCATACATGGGCACAGGTGACGCCAAGCGTAGGCACCGGCTTCACATCACAAACACCGAGTGGGTGCTTTTCACAGAAAACTCCCTTTTGCACTGAAGGCAAGGACCGAAAGCTGTTTTTTGTACTGAGTGAAGCAAGGAACTGCTGGTCCATTGGCAAGGACACCAGACCACTTGGCATACCTCAGCCCAGCAATTCTTGCCAAGACAGAGGCAGAGGCCGCAGAGGATTGGGGTCATGAAATGAAAAGACTGTGCAATCCAAAACTCGAAGCATGCACTAAGAAGAGTTTTCCTACTAGACAAGCTGCCTAGGGTTTCACTAAGCCTACTGAAGGCCTCACTATGAATGCATCACAATGCCTGATTAACCCCTCCTCTGACCCCTCTCTATCATGCATCATACCTTGCGGACACACACACAAACCTGTTTGTTCATACACATGCGCACGCGTGAGAGAGAGAGAGAGAGAGAGAGAGAGAGAGAGAGAGAGAGAGAGAGAGAGAGAGAGAGGACAACCACTTACGAGGCTGATGCAGTTGCTAGCAGGTCCATGCACGCAGACAGCTGCACAGGGATGTATCTTCGGAGGGGCTGCACAGCGGCAGAGGGCGCCAAGGAGGGCTTGATCTGCGGCAAGGGCGTGCAAGGTTGTGTGTGTGTGCATGCTGGCATCACCTGTTTTGCGATAAGCATTAGGGGCAGCGCACACCCTAGACCAACACTCAGACACGGTTGGCTGAAATGCCACAGGGATGCACTTTGATACTGGCCTAACTCAGAAGGCAAATATGCTGTCTTCTGACAGTCACAGCTGTCGGAGAGCCAATTCTTGGCAGCATGCTTTTCTCATGGAGCACTCCATGACCAGAACTCACCTCAAAAGCACAATGGACAGCAATATACCTGTGCAGGCTGTTGGCCATGGCACGATTCTCAGCAGGAAGAGACAACGAGTTTTGCAGGTAATCACATGAATAAATCATGCAACTCAGCGCACACAGGACTCACCAAGGAGGTGCCCTTCAGTAGAGATGAGGAGCCAAGGTAGTTGCCCAGGTTGAAGGATGGCCGCCACTCCATTGCGTGCTCAGTGTGGGGAGTGGCACCAAGGCTTGTTTGTAGGAATCAGTTGCTGTGATGAGAAGCAAATGAGAGGGGTCAAATTTTGTTGTCAGTGGCACTCGCATGGACAATTGCACACACAATTTGTGATTTAGAGGAGCAACGCTACCTCTGGACACTGGGCCCTGATGTCTGCTTCACGTTGAATGGCAAGTGAGCAAATGCGCGAAACGGTGACCTGTGTGATATTTGTCCACTCGCAGAGGAAACACCAGGTGGAGAGCTCCACAGAAGAAGAGCATGCACACCCCAACAAATGCTGTGGCTCACATGCTTGAATGGATGTGCTCCTCTAGGAGCAGTGGTGCCCCTGGCTGAGTGTTAGCCACGAGCAGTTTACTCCTGTGCTCAACACGTTGGTGCAGTGCCTGGATCCTCTCTCTCTTCAACAGCAATCAGGTGAAGCCTATACACTGCCCCCACATTCCAGCTTGCTGAAAGGAGCTCCCTTGCCAGGGTCCTAGCAACCCAGAAATCTGGCCAGTTCCGGGACTACGTTCACGTCCTCAACCTGCATTGAGCTCTGCTGCCGAGCAGCTCACCTGATTGCAATGCTCAGCGTCCTCAATGTCACCCTTGGGCCAAGCCAGTGATCGGTCGCTGCTCTTGCGGCGAACTGCTGATATTTGCCAAACGCTCACTCGTTCCACAAAGGCAGCATCGTATCCCGCCAGGTTAATAAAAGTAAAAAAATGAAGAAGTGAAGTTATTGATGCTCACGGTGGAGCTCACGGTGTCTTGCTGAAAAACCTGCTATTCCTTGCAATTGCTGTGGATTGTGATTTTCCAAACTTCAAAGACCGCGTTTCCACTGGGACCGGAAAATTGATTTGGCGGTCCGGAAAATTCCTCGGCGGACCGAGAAGATGAATTTCCCAGTATATGAATTTTCCAGACAGGGGAATTGATATGCGGACCCCCCCCTTGCATAAATTCAGGCGGACCGGGAAATTCAAATGCCTCCAGAAGACCCCAAATGCTTTGTAAAACTTAAGTATAACTTCAATAAATATTTAAAACATGTCTAAGGGCTCTCAAGTGGCAAGGGAATTTCCCGGTACAGATGTCCGCTGGAAACAACTGACCGGGAGATTCTTTTCCCGGTAGACCAGGAAATTGAATCACAGACCGGGAAATTGTTTTTGAACTTCCAGGACAGGGCCCAGTAGAAACGCGGTCAAACTAAAATGCTGTATCACCTTTCTCAAAAGCAGCTTTGGATGGACTCAAAAGCCCAACACGAGTATACTCCACCCACCTACACGCAGGTCTTTGATGCATTAACTTGTCAAAGGGAAGGCATGAAGACGCCTGTTTTACACCTGTCACACACACACACACACACACACACACACACACACACACACACACACACACACACACACACACACACACACACACACACACACACACACACGCGCACACACACACACGCGCACACACACACATACACACACACACACACGCGCGCACACACACACACACACACACACACACACACACACACACACACACACACACACACACACACACACACACACACACACACACAAACACACACACACACAGAACACACACACACACACAGACACACACATTCCAGCATGGCCTAATATATGCTGTGCGCATTCTCGCACACCTGCTCTCAGGATGGCTTTACGCACCTCACTGCAGACCCGAACCTGTTATTGAAAGTAGCCAATCACTTTTACAAAGATACTCAGGGCGACTGGCTGTTGATCATCTTAGATCCTGGGAAGCTGGCCTCAAAGGTATGCCTCATCCAGAAAAGTGTCTAGTGAGGTGCCTGTTGGAAGCGTTCTTCAGCTTTCGTTGAAGGGCTGACACCAGCTGGCTGGCTGGCTGGCTGGCTCAATCGCACACACACACACACACACACACACACACACACACACACACACACACACACACACACACACACACACACACACACACACACACACACACAGAACACACACACACAACTTACATGAAAACGTCACGCAGCATACTGTTTATTGTAACAAAGAGGCACACTTTTTCGGCACTCATATCATGTGAATCATGTGCACCACGTCTGTTAGCTGGTGGCATTCCCCCTGTTTCCTTTGCGATAGAAGCATCATTCATGCGCCTCTATTCAATTTGATTTGCAGGTGGTGTTTGAGCCTGCTGCTCCAGTTGGTCAGAAGAGTCAGTCTGGGCTCGATGCTTCAGGAGAAGGCAAGAGGGAAGACAGCGGGCCACTGTTCCCGCACTTGGTGCGTATGACTCGTACGGTATGAAAACGGGGCCTTGTCAGGAACCTTGAGGGGGATGCTGAAGATACCAGATCAGGTACCAAAATAATGGTACCAGATGGGCTGCTTTGCTCTCATGGAGACAAGCTCAGCACCCTGGATCAAGCTGCAAGTTACCAAGCACTTACAGTGGATTCAAGGGAAGCACCTTCAAACTTTTGGGGAGGCCTTCCCTTTTGCACTGGTGATATTGCATGTTACTATGTGTCCTTACTCTTAATTTGCGAATGTGCGTGCAGTATGGCCCTATCAACCATGAAGCAGTAGTATCAGAGCTACCGGTACAGCGTGCGCCTGAGGATGGTACATTCCTCAGCATACCCGGCCTGCTGTAGCTGGTGAGCCAATGCAGCAAAACACCTTTTTTTGCTTACCTTACTAGATTAGTTGATAGAACGCTTGTGCCGTCTGTGTTTAAAATAGACTTCAGAATACCGTACAAAATGTATATCATCCCGCCAAAATAATGTTTTTGAGGGGTGCGGGATGACTTCGGACACCTGTAAAAACAATTGCTTTTGAGCATGTGGGAATGTGCGTGAAACTGAAATGATTTTTTTAAATTTAGTGCTAACTCTAAAGAAATAGCTTAATTTGCTCTTTCAGGCAACCTTGATGGGTTGGGTCGTCAGACGATGGTCAGCACAACGATTACCATCTGTTTTATACATTTCCTCGCCGTTCTGCAGGACCGCATTAGGTGATGACCTAGCTTGCCACATGCTGTGTACGGACAGCAAATGCTGATCTGAGCATTGGCTTGTGTGCTATGGGTCCTGCCTTTAGGTATTGCTTAGGCTGACGATGCAAGGCTGGCTGGTCATCAAGATGACTGTTACACAACCGCATCCAATGGAACTGTTTGTGTGCTTATTTGTAGCCACCTGCAGGCCTGGTTAGACTGTGGAAAGGTCCCGTGGGCTTGGATACTAACCTTCGGCAGCCTCCATGCCTGGCATGGATGTCTTGTTTATCAATTTGTTTCCAGGACGGAATGTCTGTGGCAAATAGGATACCTGAAGTACATTAGTGGGGCTTGATAGGTGGATTATCTAGTTGCAAGGAATGTTCTGGGATGTTAGGGGCAGCTGCCAGGCCCTTCAGGCTTTAAACTGTGCAATATAATGTGTGTTTCATACTCAATGCCTTCATCGATTTTTGATGGTCCCCATATGAAAATAACCCCTTTTTTAAGATGCCTAGGTTTTGTGAGGTGGTCAGCATGCTCATGCCCTTCAGCCTCCGCGGATTCTGAGCAAAAATAAATTACGATGTACCACCCCTTCTCAAATCCAAGCACTCACAGACCCCAGCACAGGCGAGGTGGAAACAGACCCGTGCAAAGTAGCTGATATTGTGGAAAAGTTCTACACTGATTGTATGGCTGCCCCTTGCATAAAGACTGAGGCCTATCTTCCATCTGATCCCCAAGCCAGACGCAACTACCCCTGGATGGACCAACATTGCGAAGACCACTTCGTCCTAGAAACTCCCACCACCAGGGCTGAAAATAATACCCAAAGGAAGAGGGAATGGCTCCACAGCTCCATCCTGGATAGCTGCTCCTTCCAGGAATGTATCCAATCCCTCACAAATAATAAGACGCCAGGACCAGACGGCATAGCCAATGAGCTGCTCAAACACCTGCCGTATGATTACAAGGAATCCATCCACAAACTCTTTATTATTATGTGGGCAACTGGTATAACTCCCAAAACCTGGAAAAAGAGTGAAACAATTCTTATTTCAAAGAGAAAGGCCCTGAAACGGACATCACATCCTACCGGCCTATTGGTTTGGCCAACACCCTTTACAAATTATGGACATGTCTGGTTACAACAACCTTATATGAATGTGCAGAGAGCCATTCCCTGTTGAGCACCATGCAAGCAAGTTTCCGCAAACACAGACACCATACACCAATTCCAAAACTTAATCATGACTCTTGAAGATTTCAAACTCTTCAATAGAGATGTGTATGTACTGATTAGACTTTACCTCTGCCTTCAATACAACAGACCACGACAAACTGCTCTGGATCATGTATGACATTGGCTTTCCCACCGATGCCATTGACACTGTTAAAACTTGTACCAGGAGGCACACACCAGAGTCCGTCAAGGGGTTTACAAGGGGTTTACAATGGTGGCCTACAGCCCGAGACTCTGGCTGATCGGTCGCTGGTGAAACATGCTCAACCAGCATCAGATTTGAGACCTAGTTTGAAACCAATTGACATGTTTGAACTCAGATGTGAAACACCAAAATCAAGACAAGAGAGAGCGCCTGAAACTCCGAGTTTGAGCACCAAGTTTAATCTGTGACAGGAGATACAAGAGGCAATGAGACGGTCAGGACGCAGTTCCACGGAAGCTCTGGCACACACTCAAGTGGAGGTTCACCCCAACAGAAGGCTGGACAGCACACTCAACGGAAAGGCCACAGAGTCCGTCTCCCTACTGGTCAATATACAAGGGTTACAAGGGGGTTGGCCTACAAGGGTTACAAGGGAAAAAGGCCTCAGTCAAGTTACAAGGGGGTTGGCCTACAGCCCGAGAATCTGGCTGATCGGCTGCTGGTGAAACATTCTCATCCAGCATCAAAAATTGAAACCAGTTCAGACAAAACTCCCTACTGGTCAATATACAAAAGACATCCCCATAGAGAGGGGGACCATCCAGGGGGATACCCTCTCTCCCTTCCTCTTCCTCATATACATGGAACCCCTGCTGCGCTGGCTCCATGCGGGCGGGCGTGGCTTTGAATATGAGTGCCTCAACAAATGTCCACAAACTATTGAAGAAAAAGCCCAAAACAAAATCAGCAGTGGGGCCTTTGCAGATGACCTCATCTGCATCACGGGCACTTATGCCAATCTTCGCATCCAAGCCAAGAAATTAACCCTTTACGCGGATTGGGCCCACCTCATCATATCTGGCAACAAAACTAAGGCGACCTGCAGCCTCCCTAGTCCACAAAGCAGAGACCTGCGGGGCAAATACGTCAGTGGCAGACTTTGCCAGACGTCTGCTCAAAGACAAGATCCTGGTCCCGGGCAAACCAGCTCAGTTCATTTTCCCTGGGGATCCATTTACCTACCTCGGTGTAGAAGTCACCATGACCCTGGACTGGAAACCCCAACATACTAAAATGACAGAAAAGCTTACCAAAAAACTTACAAACCTAGCTTGTTCTTTTGCCACACCCAGGCAAACTATGGATATAATACGAACAGCAATCATCCCAAGCATTGCTTATGCCTTTCCAGTCACGCCCTGCTTTGAGAATGACCTTGCATGCTGGGATAGACTTGCCCTTAACATCATTAAAGAGAGGTACAAGCTCTGGCAGTGCACTGCCACAGCCATCCCGCGGGAAGACAAAATCAACTATGGACTCGGATGTACATCCATCGCAGTAGAATATAATGCAAGGTGTGCAGCGGCCCTAACCACTAGCCTCAATGACACTGGCAGACACGGCCGGGTCACCAAGTCATTACTGGAATCCCAAATCCATCAACTCAGGTACTACATTCTCGGGAGCATTAACACGTCATACCACCATCCTAACTTCCTCCTCAAGCAATTACCCTATATGCTCCGTGTTAGGCAATACCTCTGCATCAACAACAGCGCTCTTGACATCTCCTATCAAGGTGCAACCTACCTTCTTTCCAGCGTCACTCCCGTATTAAATGTTCTCTCAATGCCAATGCAACCCACCCTTAGGACCCTAGCCTGCCACTGCACTTATCCCCTCATGGAACTAGGCATATCCAGGCTCTCCTCTCTGCTAAATGACAACCTCACCCATAATATTGACGGAAATAAATTCACATCCCTGCTAGGCCGCAAAATCAGGACCAGACATATCGTGGCCCTTAACAAGCTCTCCCATACCCTCAACACCCACAATCTCACATCTGATCTCATCTGCACGATTGTACAGAGCCAAGACAGCTCGCCCAATAAAGCCCCTGAATCACGCTGCATTAACAACACAACGTATGCAGAATTGATGAAAACAGAACATACACCAACAGGCTGGAACTGGTCGAAGCTCTACACAGGACATACTCCCCCAAACCCCACCAACTGCAACCCAGTCAATGGGGGCCATGTCCCTAAAACACACATCCATCCTGACTGCAGGACTTATAGTAACCCCCTCTATGATGCTCAAGATATGGAAGTAGAAAACGCTCTCCCCCGCAGCCTGGACAGCCTGTCCCCAAACAGTCAACCACATACAGAGGCGCACACGTGCCGAGACAGACGCACTCGCAAAAGAAAAAATCCCTATGCGGAAGAACCACAAGCACAAGCACATGACATAGACCCCACCCAACCCCTTTTTACACCCCTCACACAGGCCCTGCCCCTGGAGCCCACTCAAACTCCACAAACTGGGGGCAGGAAGCCCAGAGGGAGCCGAGATCCAACAACGTACCTAGAATACCATGCACAACCCATGCCCCCTACCTCCAAACACACCAGACACTGACGCTGTCCAGTGGCTCTGGAACTATAAGCAGGATAAGGCTGCTGAATTGAGCGCAGAACAAGTTAGCAACACCATCTTCTGCTATGACCATGTCATCCTAAAAATTTTGGGCTGGCAACATTTACGGAAATCCAAGAGATCCAATACCGCACAGGCACCCTCTACAACCATAAACATGCATTGCGCTTCAAAAGATCCACTAGCCTTGTATGCCCTCTCCCAGAATGCCATCATATGGATAGCGCCCTCCACATTCTCTCAGGCTGTCAATGCCCCGCCATTCGTAACATGGTAACTGAGCGACACAACATTGCTAGCAGAATGATTTTGAAAGTGGTCAGCGAAGTCTCTTATGGGTCAAACCTCTTACAAAGGGACACTGAGCAAATCTCTAACCGCGTAATACCTCCATACCTCTTTGACCCCAGCACTCCTGATCAAGCTAGACCCACCTCCAGCCGCCCTGATGCTATCTTGGTGACTCCTTGCCCTGCTAACCCAAATAGACCACCTACTCCCTCCTCACATCGGGTACTCTGCAGTATGAGACGTAGAAGAAAGAGAATGAAAAAAAAAGAAAAGTCTACGCGTGCATTAAGGGAAGGTCCCCTAACTGGAAAGCTAGAGGCCTCACCAGAAGGCCCTCTAAACCTACACTAGACACAGCTAGCCTAGGAGAGAGCCAGAAACAGATCTAATGGGGATCTGGAGGGTTGCTCGCCATGCCCCTGAACGCCCGGACTCTCCTTCTCCCGTCCTCCGCCGCCGCGCGCCCAGCAGAACCCCCCAGAAGCCCCCGTGAAAACAAAGAGCGTGTCTAGTGTTAATGATAGTGATTAATCATTCAAAGATGATCTTTGAATGGCATGGTCCCAAAGCTTGGATGCTAGTGATTTAGCTTTTTGTTTGGTAAGGCCCAGATTCATAAGAGGTCACCTCACACGGTGTGATTGTATACTCATTGTAAATGGTGCCAGCCACCCCAATTAAGATGATGTGCAGAGTCACTTTGTTATTCCTGTTACGATGGAAAAGGACTAGTCAAGCGGTTGATGCACAACCTATGAATCTCGTCGCATATATAGTCACTTTGTAACAATTCCTGTTTGGATTCCTTGAGCTGCGGGTTTTAAGTCTAGTTATGGTGTAAGAATGTTGAGTTGCTGCATGTTCGAGAGTGATGAAAGGATTCGTGTCAGGGCAGAATTTCAGTTCAACAAGGTGGATGTCCCTGTCCTGAGGAGGGATCTTGGAGGGATCAAGGTGAGCTTGTCTGCCTGGAATAGGGCGCACAAAGAGAGCATCAGGGCGGCTTGGTGCCAGGCATGGGAGCCAGTACCATTAGGGAAAACCCAGTTTGGAATAGCTCTTGAGATGTTTCCAGGGACTTGTATGCCCTGATCCAGGAGTCTCTCATTACTGCAGCCATCCATGCCAATAAGGGATGAACCATACCAGCTTTTACTGAGGGCTTTCACACAGAGATTAAGGGCTTCATGGTGTCTGTTGGTGTGCATCCCGCTCATTGTTGAGTTTGTACACCTGAGGACTTTGTGGTTAATGTGGTCCATCTCATCGCAAAGAGGGCATCTTCCAGAACTGGAAGAAAAGTTGAAAGTGGAGGCATCATGCATGTCTCTGTGTGTACAGTGTATCTGTTTGGTACTTCATTATATTTATTTGCTGCATCTTCCAGAACTGGAAGAAAAGTTGAAAGTGGAGGCATCAGGAATGTCTCTGTGTGTACAGTGTATCTGTTTGGTACTTCATTATATTTATTTTCTGTTTCAAAGTAATCTTTGGATTTTGCCAGAAGGAGTTGCTGATCTCCTTGTTAGCAAGTCGAGAGATTGGGTTGTGTGCTTCAGTGTTTGCAGTGGCGGTGGTGGTGGTGGTGGTGGTGGTAGTGGTTGGTGTGGTATCGTTAAGTTTCTGCCATTTCTGGTAGTGATAGCCAGAGATGTCAGCAGAGCCAAGCTTGTGTTTCTTGTGCATATGTGCTTTAAGTTTTCCGTTCAGGTTGGTGAGGTAGTGGATTGAGAAAGCGTGGGAGTGGTGCACACCATCATTCTGTGCGCGAGAGGTCTTCAAAGAGAGCCAATAAGGGTTAAGAAAAAATTGTGGAAGGGGTCCCTAGCATCTGGAAGTGCAATGTCTATGGTATTTGAGAGGGCTGCGGTGCGTGCGCAGGCGTCAGCCCCCTCATTGCCAATGATGCCAGAGTGGGCTTTGACTTTGTAGAAATGAATAGGATAAGGGGATTGTTCTAACAAATTTGATATAGCCTGGATGAGCTCTGCATGGAGGTGGTTCCTCATGCGCATCGGATTAAAGGTTTGTTTAGAAATTTGGGAGAGGCAGGATGCACTATCAGAGGCAATGTCAGTTTGCCCTTGTTGGAGTGCCACAAGAACACCTGCTAGTTCTGCTCTGTTGATGGTATTTGTAGGTCCACGGCCGTTGGTTTTGACATGCAGCTGCAAGTGTTGGGAGGGTGGACTAGTGTCCCCTCCCGGTTTGTAAACACCTGAACCAGAACGTGGTGGGGAGGACAGTGCAAACAAGGACTGGTTCCAACTCCTTAACCAAGATGTACCAGAAGCTCACTGGCTACCCCTGGATCGTCCTAACCCTGCCACGCCACTGCGTACCCACCAACACCTCGCATCAAACACTTGGAAAAAGAAATTCCAATCATTCCCCCCTGACACACATAACTGTTCACACAAGTACCCTCAGGCTAGGGCAGCTTTCATACCTGCCAACTACAGGAAGATGTTCACACCTAAGATCAAAGACTGGAAAGAAATCACCTACACTGATGGCAGTGTAATTAAGCACAAAGATGATGACTCCCCACCACTTTCTGGTTCAGGTGTTTACAAACCGGGAAGGGACACTAGTCCACCCTCCCAACACTTGCAGCTGTACAGAAAACCCAATGGCTGTGGACCTACAAATACCATCAACAGCCTGAGGGCAGAACTCGCAGGTATTCTTGTGGCACTCCAACAAGGGCAAACTGACATTGCCTCTGATAGTGCATCCTGCCTTTCCCAGTTTTCCAAACAAACTCTCAATCCGATGCGCATGAGGTATCACCTACATGCAGAGCTCATTCGTGCTATATCAACCATATTAGAGCACTCCCCTCATCCTATTCATTTCTACAAAGTCAAAGCCCACTCTGGCATCATTGGCAATGAGGGGGCTGACGCCTGCGCACGGTCTGCAGCCCTCACGGCCACCACAGATATTAAACTCCCACATGCCTGGGACCCATTCCACAATTTTTACTGGCTCTCATTGAAGACCTCACACGGACAAAATGATAGCCTGCACCGTTCCCACGCTTTCCCAACCCACTACCTCAACAACCTGACAAGCTTAAAGCACACATGCACAAAAGTTGCAAACTAGGCTCTGCAGATACCTCTGGCTACTATTACAATAGCTGGCAGAGGCTTAACCATGCCATACAACCCTTTCCCCAAAAGCCCACTTCCAATACGGAAGCTCGCAATTCACCCTCTCAATCTGCCAACAAATAAGTCAGCAACTCCTTTTGGAACGATCCAAAGATCACATACCGAACAGGAACAGTTTACACTCAAAAACATGCCTTCAGATTCAAGATGACTTCCACCTCTGCACGCTGCTCATTATGCGGCGAAATGGACAGCATCAATCATATTGAATGAGATGCACACCAATAGGCACCATGTCGGCCTTAGCTTCTGTGTTAAAGCCCCGAGCAAAGGCAGATATGGCTCATCCCTTATTAATATGGATGCCTGCCGAAATGACAGACTCCTGGGACAGGACATTTTGGTCCCTGAAACCATCTCCCGTGCTATCGCTGACTGGGTGTTCCCTAATGGTGCTGACTCCTCTGCCCGGAACCAAAGCCGCCCTGATGCTATTTTTGTGCGCTCTATCCCAGGCCGACCCTCACAAATTGATCCTACTAAGATCCCTCCCCAAGACAGGGACATTCGTCTTGCAAAGTTTAAATTCTGTCCTGATACCAACCCCTTTCCCACTCTAGAAGCTGCAACTGCCCAGCATACCAAAACTAAAAACAGGCTCAAAACCGCAGCTCAAGAAACCCAAACAAGAACAACAAGGTGACCTTACACATCATCTTAGCTGGTGTTGCAGGCACCAACTATAATGACTACTCCGTCAAACCTCTTACAAACTTGGGATTAACCAGGCAAAAGGCTAAATCATTAGTATCCAAGTTAAGTTGCCATGCTATCCAAAGATTAACAACTACTTTTAACAAAAGGCATGCAATTCATTTTCAGGGGACTCCTGGGGGTGGGGTTGCTGAGCGCGTGACGGAGGAGAGCAGTAGGAGGAGAGTCCGGGCGTCCAGGAGCATGGCAGACAACCCTCCAGATCCCCATGAGCTCTGTTTCTGGCTTTCTCCTAGGCTAGCTGTGTTTAGTTTAGGTTTGAAGGCCCTTTGGTGAGACCCTTGTTAGCTTGCTAGTTAGGGAACCTTTCCTTAATGCACGCGGCCTTTTGGCAAGTGTAGACTTTTTTTCTTTTCTTTGTCAGGCTGAGAAAGTGACGCAGCCATAACAGTGTCTTGGCATCCCATGACCAGATAAAGATGTTGATGCTGTGGCGCACAGCAACAAGCGCCGGCGGTTTGGCTGGAGATTCTAGCTACTGACAGATGTGATGCAGATTCTGGAGAGTCGGCTTGACTCTTGCTTGCTTGGCTTGCTGGATAATGCTATTGGTAATTAGGCTGAACTCGTATGCTGGACTGATGCACTTAACTGGCGTGGCACTGCTGGCTTCCTCCTCCGAGGGCTAGGTGGGCTTACTCACACATGGGCTACTTTATTAGGGGCTCAACTGGGTTTACAAAGATGATAAGAACAAGATGGTGTTACCACGAATTCCTACGTGAAGTATAGTTCTCTCAACACAGCCTCAGCTGTGTTGCCACAAGGATAAATGCCACTGTCCAACAAACTCAACTAACTTGCAACATACTCTCGGCACAGCAGGCTCTCGTCATGACAGAAGCTCTTTCCTTTCTTTACAGGGCACCGGGATTGTGATGGGCGTTTGTTTTTCAATGACACACCTGGTTGAGGTATGTAGTGTGTGTAATTTTTCATTTCACTTGTGAGATTCAAACAGTTGTCAAACAAACACGGTGTTTCAGTCTTTTCCTTACTCCTCTTCCGGTGGAAGAGACGCAAAAGAAAAAAGAAAAACTACGAAGAGACGCACACTCTTTGAGCCAATTGTATCTTTTATGTAATAAACGTCACGGTAGGGAGCATCTTCACTGCCTACTCAAAAATGAAGAGATCCAACCAGATATGGCCGCATGCATGAAGGAAAGTTTCCTTACATAGCAAGTTAGCTAGGGTTCCAAAAAGGACTCTGGAATTATACAGATCTGTGAAACAAGCACACAGAATTATGTGTGCTTGATTCATGAAGCTGATCAGCTTCAAGCTGTATCACCAGTTCCTGCTCGCGCAGTGAAATACAGGTATTGAACTGTTTGGTAAACCAACAGTGCCATTGCAATAACTTGTCACTTGAGTTCCGTCAATGGTCTCGGATTGTGACGCCAGCCAACTTTTTGGTGGCCATTTGGCCAAGTTGGCGCATTTTGCACACTCAAGTGTTCATTTGGCGTGCCTCCATATTTTCTCCTCCTCTTTTACAACATTCCACACATCATGCAGCTCAGTCAAACAAACACTCGGGACAAGCTTTCATGCTTCCTTTTGTGGTACAAGGAGCACACTTGTGCAGCAGTTGAAGACGACCGACGGGTAGTTTCCGATATTCATGATTTTAATCAAATATTTGATTATTCAAATCCATATTAAAAAAGTGTGCAGACACTCCATCATAGCAATTTTGGTTCGCGACGAGATCTCATCTAACGTAGGCTCCAATATATATTATTCTTTTGAATTGCGGCTGCTGTGGCTTGAAGTGAGAGGGTGAAGGAAGCGTACTCCACACATTTGGCTCAGAGCGTGCAACAGACCTAAGCTTGGAGCCACAGTGGCAAAGCCAGGAAAGCAGAGCATACTTGGGCCTCAACATGAGCAGCCTCTTATGGAGTCTCCAGAGAAGTGAAGCTCCCTCCACCCTCCGATAGCGTCCATATCGTATCACAGCGCTCCTTAGGGTTGTTCTCCTTAGCCAGATGCCACCTCAGCAGCTGCTCAAATGGCAGGAGGCCAGGATGGAGGACGTGCATGTCCGCAATGACAGCTTCTTACAGGTGTGGATGTGCCTCCTCTGCTAAGAGCGTGACCTGACATAAGTATACGAGACAGCTACTTAGCTGTCCTCCTCGTGCACATCGCATGACACAGTCGGGCACGGTATTGGCAAGAGGAAAGTTTCACCCATCCATACTATGCGCGCATCTTCAACAACAGAGAAGGGAACAGAAGCCATTCAATGCTAAAGCCCAAAATTCCACTTGAGACTAACTTGTGCAATTCTTTTGTGGACCTGAACTGCCATGCAGCGCTTGTTTCTGACCTACGTGTACCGTATGGTAAGTACGTGGCAACATGGATGCAAGGAGCTTCAGCATGAGGCACGATCCCATTCAGCAGCTTTAACAGCATGTCCTGGAACCTGGCTTCCGTGAGATCTCCCTGTTGAATGGTTGCCTGCCAAGCATTTCGACAATGCTGCACGATGGTTGCTTTGAGGCAAAGCTTCTCCAAAGACATTTGAAAGCATGCACAGGACAGGAAAGGTTAAAATTTGCAGCTGAAAAGTAGAAACAAACAGGAAAGTTTTGTGGGCAGGGAATGCGCTCCCTGAACTAATTCAGAAAAAGTGGACACCTATTTTGAGAGGTAGAGAGCATTCACCTGTGCAAGCTGAAGCTTGTGCTGATTGCGGATCATGGAAGGACAACATCTCAGGACCTCTGACTCCAAGACATGCCTAGATTATAGAAGTATGAAGCAAAAGGGCAGCCACAGAAAGAATTCCTGCCAATACAGAAAAAATGAAAGCTTTAAGTTGGGGTAGGCAGAGGTGCAGAACACTGCAAGCCTCGCCTTCAATGAGAATCTGTCTTTCCTGCTGAACCTGCAGGTCAGGCTTGGCCGCAAGGGGAGGCTGCAGCAGGATGAGCTGAGAATGCCCAGGGACCAAGCCTGTGAGGCTGCTTTTGCACGGTTTCAGGTACGATAAATTTGCACAGTTGCAGGCACAGTAATCGTAGGTGTTGTTTGCGCGTAAGCAACCATGTGTCCAGTGCAAGCCACCATCCAGAGGATCACAAGGGCAATGCTCGCCTGCAATCAAGCAGGAGGAAAGGCAGGCGTTGTTGTCAGCACGTAAGTCCTTTTGAGGCAGTAGCTCAATTTTGCTGTTAAGCAGTGCATTCCAATGACAGTCACAGTCATGACCCACCAACTTTACAGTCTTGTCTGAATATGTGTGCATAAGAAAATAAAAGAAAAATATGTGTGCATGTCAAATTGGTACAGAGTATGCAAAAGCACTCTCGTGCTCCCCTGTGCAACATTGAGTGTGCATGAGCGGATCATCATTTTTCCAGGAAAAGAAATGATGCTGGCCCTTGTCCCACAGGATTCCATGCACTCTGTTGGAGCACCTTTTGTACTTGGCACAATCTGACCTCAAGGGGTCAGACTTGAAATGTGTGTACTCATGAGCATGCGTGTGTATGTGTGTGTATATGTGTGTCCAGTGCAGTCTATCCACCTATTCATGCGGAAAGACTTCTGATCCTGTCTTCAATGGTGCTCGACTTTTGAGGCGTCCCAAATTTGACAAATCCCATCCCCTACCAATGGAATAACTGCAGAATGCGCGCCCATCATTTAAGACAGATGTGTTACATCCTCTCCACCGTTATGCAGGCTGGTGTGCAAGCAAAAAAGCATGCTCACAATAACAGATCATTACATACGGATACATCGATGATGGTTGGTCTTGTTTGCAGGCTGCTTGGGCTGTGGAGAAGCAACTCCACCGGGGTGGTGGCAAGGCCAACTTGCTGCGTGCCCTGCGCAGAGCCTTTGGGTTAGAGGTCGCACTGGCTGGCATGTGGAAGCTCTGCTGGTCTGTGCTCGTCATCCTGGGTAAGTAAAAAGGAAGAAAACGCTACGCCAGCCAAAAATGCCGCGTGCAATCAGGTCTTTGTACTCAACTTTCAGGTGGGTAAGATGAATGCGCGCACGTGGATTTGGGTGTGGGTGTAGAAGCAAGCATGGGAGGAAATAGCCTGGCAGTAAGTTGTACTTGGTTGTGTAGCAGGGTGATTTGCAGTGCCTTGGGTTTGCTGTCTTGGGGCATGGCTGTATGGTTGTTTTAAGCTTCAAGCTCAAGTTGAGCCCCCAATCCCAGGGCCATGACCTGTATTTTCCGACTCAAAGGAACGGAAGATTAATACTGCCAGTGCTGGAATAAGCCCATGTTGCTCATGCCCTAGTTGATGCTGTTGATATTGTTTTTCAATTGTTGGCTGGCTGGCTGGCTGCCTTGTTGACTGGTTGATTAATTGGTTTGTTGGTAGGTCGGTTGCTGCTGCTGCTGTTGTTGTTGTTGTTGAATTGTGCATGGTATTGTTGAAGAAAGAAAGAAAGAAAGAAAGAAAAAAAGAAAGAAAGAAAGAAAGAAAGAAAGAAAGAAAGAAATATTATGCTTGCCAAGTCTGGCCGTTGTTGAAGTATTGTTGAAGTATTTGTACAGCCTGGTCGATCTATTAAGCTATTGGCTGTTGGCTTTATTCTAGATACTTTCACTTAAAAATTGCATGCCTTTGAAACCTTGATGTTGTCAAGAGTACTTTATTTGAAGATCAGTGCTGGTCATCACTCCTTGCTGAAGGGATAGACAGACAACCTGCCGCCTCCTGGCATATTGCCTCTATGGCCAGGTAGAGCAGCCTACAAGTCTCTAGATTTTTTAGAAGGTGCCCTCCTTCGTGCATGAAAACCCCCCAGGCCTGCAAAAGCCTTCTCTCCATATCTGCCTTGCTCTTGCTTCTACTCGCAGGTGCTTTCTATTTTGTGCGCTCCCTTATCCAGTATGTGTCTGATCCAGTTCAATTTCCCAACATGTACAATGCGGACCCCATCCCGAGCCAGGTGTGCATGCTTTGGGGGGGGGGTGGATTTGGAACCCCTTTACACCAATGCTTAAAAAGAAAAGGAAAAGGAAAGAGAAATGCAATGCAACGAGTAGCCTTTTTATTACACAGGCCTGCATTAGCCCTCTCTTCACCCATTCAAAATTCTCATTGACGCTTGTCTGCTGGGACTTTGTTTCAAAAGGGATACTGCTCATAGGGAACTGAGCTGTTGCGAGTGTGGGGAAATTAATTGACTGGTTCTCTGATGTGTGCTCAGATAGCTACATTCCCATGAGAAATTTTGACATCAACTTAGTCATTAAAATTGTTATTCTTTAAGCCTTCATCCAGGAGGAACCCAGCAGCTGAATTGCATGCCTCTGTAAATAACCTATGCTATCCTCCTGCTAATGAGGCTTCTTTAGCGTTTGAAATATTCCACCGCATCATGCTTGTTCAGGATGGCAAATACCTTCAAATGAAACCCAGACCCGTTTTTGCATGCATAGTGCGCTCTCCTTGCCTGCCTTCTTGCTCGGCACCTGTTTCCTGGATGTCTGTGACATTTTTTTCTTGTCAACAACAGGATGCAGAAGCATCTTAACAATCCCATGATCCTTGTCGTTTTCTTTCACTGTAAATGGCTTCACCTCACCTTACCTTGTTTGTTTAATTACACCTCAACTTTTTTACTTCACATGGAAAACATTTTAGCTGCCTGCGTTGCTTTTGCTTTGCTTGTTCCTGCCATGCCAACCTCAAAACCTCCCAGGGCGTCGGCTGGATTCTGGCTGTTGCCTTCTTTGTGGATTCTGCACTAGTGGGGACTGCCCTGCAGCGCATGAGTGACTGCTGCGTGCGCACCGGCATCAAGATCCGCGCAGCACTGATGTCAGAGGTGTGCTTTTTCTCACAGGGAATCTCTTATGGAATAACATGGAATTTCATACAAACCAGATAGAGGCCAGAAACGAGGAGGGGCAGGGGAGTAGAGGTGCACATCTTTTGTTTGGGATGTTTCAAGCCTGTACATTCTCCCCCCTATTGCCCGGTGCTTTTTCCTTTTTCAAAGGATCCATATGCCTTTCTTCTCCCTTCTTAAGACTATTACACTTTGGGCGTCTAAGGGCATGGCCAACAGGATCCTCATTAATTTTGTCTCTTTCCCTCGCCTAGGCTAGCTTTGGCTAGTGTAATTTTGAGGGACATTTGATGAGGCCCTTGCTAGCTTGCTAGTTCAGGTACGTTTCCTTAATGCACGCAGCCTTTGGCTTGCGTAGACTTTTCTTTTCTTTGCTTTGCTTTCACATCTTGACTTGAGGCTCTTGAGGCCCTTCTGATCAGTGCTCGTGCCTTCCAAAGCCAGTCAGTTTGAACTTTCTGGTCTCATGCTTGGCCCATATTATCTGTGCAACTATTTTGGACCAGGTGTACCGAAAGACATTCAGACTGGCTTCCGTGCATGTTGAGGGAGCGGGCAGTGTGACCTCTCTGGTGGCAACGGATTGCAGCAAGCTGTATGACGGTGGGCATGTTTGTTTATGTGGTTTATGACCTTTTTGCGAACTGCTTCCTCTAAGGTTGCTTTGAAAAGTCTTAAACAGATTATTTGCTGCAAAAAAAATGTGGTGGCAGTGGAATGGTGCTCTGTTTCACTCTTGCATTTCCTGGTCCTCTATTTTGACTGTGCACTTCCCGGCTATGTTGCTTCATACATTGTGTTGGTGCATGTAGGTGTGCTCATACATGCTCTATTTGTTGTGCTTCATGATGACTGAAATTTGGGAAACGATAAAAGCCTCAGATTTAAGAACCTGGCACTAAGTGAAAGGTAACACAAGAAAGACAAGACAAGAAAAGAAAAACTACGTAGGCAGAGGAAACTCTCCCTACATCAATTAAGGAAAAGGAGACACATTGGCTCAGAAGAGCCGTGAGTCCCCTCCACCACGAAGCTACAAAAAGAAGACTCTAATGGGGAGAAAGACAACTGTAATTCTTGCTGTTTTTTGTGGAACTCGTCATTTGCTTGGGACCAAAAACATATATGTACTGAACAAGGTATGCATGGCTAAGTTGCTGTGGAACTGCGCACTTTCAGGTCATGGTGTCCCCCAACCTATTCAGGTTTGCTACACCTGCATGATGTGTGGAATGCGCTGATGGATTTGATGGTTATCATACATTGAATTTTTAAGCTTATAATAAGAAGAAACTTTTCTCCTGCCATCCCATGCAAGGGTGCTGCACAATGTGGGCTGTGTCACTGGAGGTGCTGGCCATTGAACTTTGGTTTCATGTTCCCACTCCACCAATCTCACGTCACACTCCTGCCGAGCTGTACAGTTTTGCTGCACCTGCACAACGTATGGGCTGCGCCACTGGAGGCGCTGGCCATTAGATTAGAGTTTCATGAGATTCCTCTTCTACCAGTCTCATATGTCACACTCCTGTGCCAAGCTGTGCAGGTGTGCTGCACCTGCACAACGTATGGACTGCGCCACTGGAGACGCTGGCCATCATAGCGCTGCTGCTGGCCATCACGAGAGGAATATTTGGCCTGCCAATCCTTCTCATCCTCATGGTGGGCCTGCCCCTGCAATGTGAGTAAGAAAAGAAAAGAAAAGTCTACGCAGGCCAAAGGCCGCGTGCATTAAGTGTGAGTGCACGTATTAATCAAAATGTGAGTAACCCCTGCAGTGTGAGTGCACGTATTAATCAATTTTGTTGGTTCAAGCTGCTGCAGATCAATGAGGCTAAACTGCTGAGCCTGACTTGCGCGGGCCTGCCCCTGCAGAGTGAACTTTTGCTTAAAAAGGGTCCTGGTAGGGTGCTTGATCACCAGCCTGACGTGCTTCAGAGTTGTTTTGGTCCACATGCCATGATACGCAATATTGTGAACATCCTGGGTTCCAATGTGGTCCATTCGTTTAGGGGTTTCAATGTGGTCCATCCGTTCTCCAGCCGTGCTACCATTTTCCTGCTCTGTGCTCCTGAAAAATAAACCACAGTGTTCCTGTCTAACCAATCCTTTTGAAATTGTTTGGTGCTTGCTCCTGTGGTGCTTCTCGGCAATTCATCTATGTCATGGGCCACACTTTTGTGCATGCAGATCGGATGGGCTACACTTGCATGAATGAATGCATATGTCATGAGCTACACTTTTGCACATGCAGATTGGATGGGCTTACGTATTGCGCGCTTGAAACTCCAGACGGTGGAAGCTGCGGATAGGCGTGTGCAGGGCATGCAGGTAGGGAAATGTCCTCTAAAGGTCCTCTAAAGGTGGACAAAGGAATGAAAATAAATTAAAAAAAAAGATGAAAATATTGATGGAAAAAGGAATGAAAAGAAGGTGAAAAGGAATGAAAAAATGAAACATCAGCGGTCACGTGTGAGAAGATCTGAGAGCGATTCCAGGCTCCCCACACATATTTGGAGGTAGGATGAAGTAGAAAGCTCATTGCTTTAGTGAGCTTCTCTTAGAAGCTCAGTTGCTTGCAGATGACAACCTGCACCGCAGCAGTTATGTTTTGGTTGCATTGTGAGATGCGTGAGGAATGGTGTGATACAGCAAAATACAAAAAGGTAATGTATTATAGCGAAGCTCACCAACTTGCCAGAATAAAAAAAGAAAAGACAACAAAGGAAGAAAAGCAAGAGGTATGCCTTAGGCTTGGAAATAAGCCTGAGGCAAGTTGAAAAGAAGTGGGAATATAAGAAGATGTAGAGAAGAAACCAGAGAACGTGAAAAAGGAGGTCACACATCTCACTTCCTGCAACCTCCTCCCATGAACCCAAATTTTCACGCCGAACGCATAGAAAATGATTTTTGTTGTGAGCTCTTAACCTCGCTGCTGCTCGTTTGTAAAATCCCCAGCTGCATATTTGTGACTTGGCATGTTATTGGTCAAGTTCTAAAAGATATGGCCTGAAAAAGTGCACCAGTACAGATTTCTGTATATCATTCTTATCCATTTTTCTGTGACTGCAGGAGATCCTGCCGACCAGGTTATTTGCCCTGTTGTCTGTAAGATTCATGTGATATTTTCCTTGGCTACATAATTTTGCTCAATATGTCTTATCCTCCAAATATATTATTTTAAAACTGCAACTCCAGGAGATCCTGCTGGCCATCAAGCTGGTCAAGTTTTATGTGTGGGAGTCGAGCTTTGCTCAACAAGTTTCTGAGGTGAGGTTTTGCAGCCTATCTTTGGCAGGCAGGTGTGTGTGTTGAAACTGGGATGAAACAAAGCATACTTTGAACTCAAGCTTGCCATTGTGTGAAGAAGACTGTGTTACATTTTCCAACTCCCTTTCCAAACTGCTTTGAATAAATTCTTGAATTGACGCTGTATTTCTGAATCATGCATCCATGCATTAGCCGCGGAAACTGAATAAGCACCTTTTCAGTGTGTGTGTGTCCTCCCTCTCTCCTTAAATATGTGTGCAGGATAGAGGCATGTGCATAGCTTGCTGAAAGCAACCTTAAAAGCATAAGCCTTTTGCTTAATTAGTGGAGGGGATACATGGTGCCTCGGCCCTAGATACCCTCTTTTCCTTACTGATGAGGGCAACATTTCCACTGCCTACATAGTTTTATTTACTGCATTTCGTTTCTATAGTGAATTTTTCATTTGCAATTGCGGGATTAATCAGTCGTTTACATCTCTAGCAGCATCACTTGCTAAATCCTTTCCAATTGATATGGATCATCATGCCTGGAGTGTGGCAAGGTTGATGCGGCCCAAATCTTCTCCCTGCTCACAGGTGCGGCGCAAAGAAGTTGGCTCCATGTCCCGTGCAGCCCTCATCAAGACCTTCAATTTGTGCCTGGTGTTTGCTGTGCCTCCTGTGGTCTTCTTGTTGGTGGCTGCCACATACGTATTTGCCTACCGTCCCCTGGATGCTGTCTTTGCATTCACCGTGGTGAGTTGGACGTCTGTATATTGGTTTGCTGGCGTTGCTTGTGCCCTTCTACCTGTCTGCTTGAAATAAAGGACATGCACATATTGCCCTCTCCAGGGTGCATTCAGATGCTGCTGTTGCATATTGCAGCAAAATTGGCTGCAATTTCACCATGCAACAGACATATGAAGGCGGATGGAGCTAAAGTGTATTTGGGGGATACCCTGTTCATTTGTTGCTCTTTGCTTTGGGACCTGCTTGAGGATCAAAAATATCCATTGCCAGTATACGCCTCCAACAAATTGAGTGAGTTCGAGTCACTTGTATAAGAAAACTGGAAGTGAGGTAGGGAGGTATCATGCGATATCTTCACATACACATTGTGGCATCAAGAGCATGACAACGTGCATTTGAGAAGGGGTTTAGTAAAGATAGGATACACATGATCCATCTTGTGGTGAATAGTGGTACTGATGCTGCAGCACTCTTGCCTCTCACAGGTGTCTCTGTTCAACACACTGCGTTTTCCCTTGGTGGTGCTGCCCAAGGCTTTGAGAGGGACCTCAGGTACGCAAACAGGAGCACTTCATGCCAGCACAAAGTCTGGCTGTGGCCTTTCATTTGGAGCCTCAGCCAACCACAGGCGTTGTTGTTTAACTGGATCAATGAAAAAATAGAATGTCGTCTTAAATTGTACAAGCGAGTGTGTTACTCTTTTCTTAGCTTGAAAGTTGTTGTTGAGTACTTTGTTGCTTGTTCTGTATTTCATCCACACTTATTTGATGTGTATGTCCCCTCTGATTTACGTTGCTAAGCTGCACACCTCAGAATGTAACAGACACACTCAGACCACGCCTTGCATTTTTAATAGATACACTCAGTGACTCAGGCCACGCCTGGCGTTTGAGAGAAAAGAAAGGAAGAAGGGGATTGGTTCACAACCAAATTAGCGTTTTTATTTTTGACACCGTTCAAAACAAGCACCAATGCGCACAGCACTGAGGAACAATGCAGTCATACGCTCATGGTTTAAATATTTAGATATCCAATTGTGGCTCTTTGCAGAGGCGCTCATGGCAGTCACCCGCTTGCAGCACTATCTGCTGCTAGAAGAAGGAGACAACCAAGGAACATCAGAGACTGTGGAGGCTTCTTTTGTGAGTGAAATAGTTAAGGAGGTACATGACCATAATAGTTACAACATTGCATGCTGGTATCGTAGCAGTCTCATAATTGTATTTAGTATGTGAGCTGCTAAAAACTGCAAAACATATGGAAAATTTGAATTAACTGGTTTGTTGATACATCATGTTTGTACTCTTTAAAGCTGGTTCATGGTTTTGATGCGTGCTGATGACAACTCTGTCTCTCTTTCTCTCTCTCCCTCTCTCTCTCTCTCTCTCTCTCTCTCTCTGTCTCTCTCTCTCTCTCTCTCTCTCTCTCTCTCTCTCTCTTTCTCTCTCTGACTCTCTCTCTCTCGCGCGCGCGCGCGCGAACACACACACACTCTCCCCCCCACACTGTCCTGCAGCTCTGCTATTTTACACCAATTCCAAACATTCTCTGATTCACTGAACAGTTGATCACACATATTACTGACCAAATCTTGTTGTTGCACCTCTTTTTTGTGCATTTGCAGAAAGATGCCCAATTTGTTTATGGGGATGATAAAAATGGCTTCAAGCTCAGCATTCCTAAGCTGAGCGTCCTGCCAGGGGAGGTTTGTGCCATTGTGGGGCGCGTCAGTGCAGGTGATTTGTAGTTATAGACATTGCATGAGATAAAGATGTGGACTGCGGTGCAATGCATGGCATACATATAGGAATAATAATGTATGCGCTCAGGTCTAGCTGTGTCTAGTTGAGGTTTGAGAGCTCTTTGGTGAGACCCTTGCTAGCTTGCTTGTTAGGGAACCTTTCCTTAATGCACGCGGCATTTTGGCTGGCTTAATGCACGCGGCCCAAACTTTTCTTTTCTTTGCGATCAGGTGTACTCTACATGCTGAAATTCACTGCATCACAGTGTGTCTGCATGAGCCTACGCTGAGCTTTTAGTATGCCTGTGTGGATGGTTTCCAGTGTTTCTTCCAGGGACACGATCTGACAGGGTGCATTCAAGATAGTGTTGAATGTTGTGTGATAGATGCTTTTTGTCTGCAAGTACTTGTGTCCCGCTGCTACCTGGCAACTACCTGGCAGCTACCTACTAGAATGTGCAAACCTTGTTCCAGGCAGGTCTTTAGTTTGGAAGGCCTCTTCAGCACAACTGCAAAGTCGGGGCACGAGGGTGCATCAAATATGCATTGAGTGTTGTTCCTTTTTATCACTCAATGGAACGTTGAACAGGTTGCATGTCGCTACAGACAAGAGCAGCGCATTCCAGGCCATCCTCAGAAACATATGCCTGGTGCAGGGCAGGAGGATTGTGGGAGGCAGATGTCCCTGCGTGGCTTTGATTTGTTCTCCTTCAGAAGCATTTGTATGGTGCATTTGTCTGGTGCAGGTGAAAGCACTATAGGTGCAAAAGCACAGTGAAACAAGCACAGTGAAACAAGCACAGTGGAACAAGCACTGTGACATATTTCACCTTGTTCTTTTTACATGCCCGTATACAGGCAAGAGCAGCGTATTCCAGGCCATCCTCAAGAACATGCGCCTGGTGCAGGGCGAGAGGATTGTGGGAGGCAGATGTTCCTACGTACCTCAAACCCCATGGATTCAGGTAAAATGATTTAGGTAAAGGACTGTGTATTCAGATTAATGTTTGTTGCAGGCAGGTGCTCCTACGTGCCTGAAACCCACGGATTGAGGCAAAGGATTGAGGTAAGGGCTGTGGATTCAGGTGAAGGATCAGATCGTGGAATCAGGTAAAGGACCGTGTGAGGCCAGTGCTCTTGCGTGCCTCAAACCCCATGGAATCAAATGAAGGACCTTCCAAAGAAAAGCCTTCATGGAGTGTGCCTCTGTGAAGGCAAGGGCATTCTGAAGGGTTCTCTAGAAGGGGGTAATCCTGGGTTGTCATTACACCAGGGCATTATCTTTTGCATGGTGGTGGTGGAAACACCGGTACCTGAAACTTGTCAGCAGGCTATGAAGCCTGTTCAACCGCACCTTTCAAAGTTATTTGTACACTGCCATCTGAGGGGGGAAAAAAAGAATATACTACTCTAAGCAAAAGGCCGCATGCGTAAGGAAAGGTTCTTGAACTAGCATGCAAAAAGGGTCTCACAAAAGGACGCTCAAGCCTTTTCCAGCAGGAGCAACCAGAAATAGAGCTAATGGGGATCTACAGGGTCGTCCATCATGCTCGTGGAGGCCCCTCTTTCCCTGCTCTCCACCACTGCGCACCAAGCAGCACCACACACAAGAGCCCCCTGTAAATGAATTATGTCTGGCGTCAATCAGCATTTTCAATCTGTGAATGGCATGGCGACTCAATCTGGATACTAGTGTCTTAGCTTTTTGCCTGGCTATGCCTACGTTAACAAGAGGCTTAGAAGTTCAAGAGGCTTCGTGGTTCAAGAGGCTTAGTGGTGTACATAGTGCTTGTCATAGCGAATGAGATGGTTTGCAAGGTAACTTTGTTGTAAGGAAAAGCTACGCAAACAGTAAACACCCCAAGCGTTAATCAAAGAAAGGGGACATCCTGGGTGCAGAACCTGGGTAACTTTGTTGTGCCTTTTTGGGTTCCTCAGGCTGTGGATTCTGAGCCTGGATATGGTGCTAGCATGCAAGACAGCCGCTACTTCAAGATTAGGGCCACTTGAGAGTCTTTTGCACAATTCAAATTTCATTCTTATGTGTCTGCGGCAAGAGGTAGTTGGCCGAAGACCTGGTGTGCTCATTGCTTTAAAATGTATGAGTGAGGAGAAGATTAGCCAGGGCTTTTGTTTGGTGCATAAAATGTTATACTGAGATTGCACCCTCCCCCAATGTCCTGGTCAGAAGGAGCTCCAACCTTGAGGCCGATGGTGTTTTTGACTTCACCAGAACCATGATAGTGAGTGTAACCACTCGCTTATCCCAAGAGATTTTTTTGGGAAAATTAAAAACGCGTTGTGCACATGTCAGGAGTTTGCTGAGAGAATCTTTTTTGTTGGTGTTTAAATCTCACTTTCCTTGCGCTGCACGCAGAATCTGAGCATCCGAGACAACATCCTGTTTGGATTACCATATGAAGAGGCCAAGTACAAGCATGTGAGTGATCAGGATCTGGGGTTGAGCGCTTTGCAGCCACTGTCAACATCCTGTTTGGGTTACCGTGTATGAAGAGGCCAAGTACAAGCACGTGAGTGACCAGTGCTCGTAATCTGTGCCCACCTCCATTGATGATCTTTTTCTTGGCAAAAAACTTCAGTTTTCTTCCTTTGTGTGATTGGAGTAGGGTTATGTATTATTTGATACAGGGAGATTTCTCACTGCCTACGTAGTTTCCTCTTTCTCTTTCTTTCTTTCTTTCTTTCTTTCTTTCTTTCTTTCTTCCTTTCTTTCTCTCTTTCTTTCTCTCTTTCTTTCTCTCTTTCTTTCTCTCTTTCTTTCTCTCTTTCTTTCTCTCTTTCTTTCTTTCTTTCTTTCTTTCTTTCTTTCTTTCTTTCTTTCTTTCTTTCTTTCTTTCTTTTGATCCTTGAAGCCTGAAATGCGCATGCACTTTGCTTATTATGTAGGGAGCTATTTGTGCTGGTTCTGCTTCCTTTACACTTTTTCCACCTAAAAAAGTAGCACACTCGGATCATTGGGCACCATGCAATTTGCATGGCTGTCTAAATTTTGCCGGGCTTCGGATGCAATGTAACGACTCTTTAGCCCACGCTGCAGCACCTTCTGCATTCATGATCCTGCTGATCCTGCTGGTCCTGCTAGTTGTCCTGCTGACCCTGCTGGTTGTCCTGCTGATCTTGCTGGTTGTCCTGCTGATTCTGCTGGTTGTCCTGCTGACCCTGCTGGTTGTCCTTAATTGAGACCTTGAGCTGAGCCTCCTGAGGCTGCATCACCCTTTGCCTTGAAAGACAAGAAAACAATAGCCTGCGCCTCCATTATTGTGAGCAAAAGCTCACGCTGCAGCACACCTGCTTGCCTTTCTTGTCTCACAGGTAGCCTCTGCTTCAGACCTCGAGCTGAGCCTCCTGATGCTGCCTCAGGAAGTTATCTGTATAATGCCGCCCATGCTGCACGTGACTCAACGCCTGTGTACTCATGCAGGTCATCCATGCATGTGCCCTTGAGCTGGACCTCCAGATACTGCCCCATGGGGATCAAGCCATTGCTGGGGAGCGTGGCATCAACCTATCTGGAGGGCAGAGGCAGAGGGTGGGCCTGGCCAGGGCTGCGTACCATGACGCTGGTCTAGTGCTTTTAGACAACCCTCTCAGGTGTGTGTGTGTGTTTATGTGTATGTTTCATTGCTCGTGCCAGCATCAGTCATAAGCTTTACAGATAAGCTTTACAACTAACCTGCGCTCTGGTTCAAGTCGCAGGGGGCCTTGCTAGACATTGCGTTCATTCCTCACAATGGGAACTGGGTCAGATCTGTCCACTGAAAAGTGCAATCAACATGAAGCAACTGTAGGGCTCTGTTCCCCAGAGTCCTTTAAATAATCTTGGTTAAACATTTCAAGAAGACGTTGCAAATGACCAAGCACGGCATACAGGGGCTTCTGTGCGTCAATTGGAATTGGCATCATGATGTGCACGCAAGTTGATCATGCACACCCACTCCTCTGAGTGCGCTGTGAGGAAATGGAAGTCTATCTAGCAACTTTATCAGCACATGGCAGTCTGCATCCTCACTACTCATGCATCATACTTTTGTAGCATGTTCGAACAGCACGCGGCCATGCCCAACCTTTACGCACTGCATGGCACTTTCCTCTTTCAATGCTCCAGACAACATTTTTTTATCTTTCAATTCACAATGGTTCATACTTACACCTGCTGTCATTGTGGGACTTGCATCCTGCTCGTGCTCAATCCTTACCTGCAGTGCGGTTGACCAGCACACAGCAGTGCACATCTTCACGCACTGCATCCGGGGACTGCTGCGCGAGAAGGCAGTGCTGTGGATCACACACCAGCTTGATCTGCTGGAGCTGTGTGACAACATGGCTGTCATGGATTCTGGCACCGTCACCTACTTTGGAGCCTACAAGCCGGATGTGAGTATGACTCCCTTCCATTCCTTCTTGCCTACCCTCTGCTTGCTTTTTGGAAGCTGGAGGATGAGCAAGCGGCTGCACAGGGTTAGGAACTCCTTCTACATTGCAGCTTTTCAGGCATCTGTCTAAAATTTCCCCCATTTGCCTTCCTAACATCCATCTAGATTTCCCCCTGATTAAGCTTTCCAGGTGTTCATCTAGATAACCCTCACGTAGGGATTATCTATTGCAGGCACCTTTCTCTGCAGGTAAGCAAGTGCAGAAAACGAGGGCCACAGTGCATGCCGCTCCTTCATGCCACGCGCAAAGCCAGAATCATGTGATTTTATGCTTCTTGGAGTGTGATTTCGTTTTGAATGAATGAGATTGATATGTCCTCTAGACAGTATAAGGCTGAGTGACAGGGTTGGTACACATTAATAGGCGCAGGTTGTACACGGTGAAAGACAGAGGAGTGACATGGTCTTCACACAGTGGGATACTGAGGAGTGACAGGGTGGTTACGTCATGAGAGTGACAGGGTCGGTACAAAGTGACAGGTGCAGGATCAGGATCAGGCTCAGGTAAAGCTTAAGCATGCTGGGGAATGGGCTTCACAGTGACTGATAGTGAGCAAGCAAGGGCAGACCCGTCCACTACCTGGTGGTCAATGCAGAGCTATGAAATCAGCGCAGAAAAGAAAGAGGCGCATTGGGTACAGTTGCTTGCTCAAGAAGTGGACGTAATCACACTGTTAGCACAACATCTTATCAAGCATCATGCAAAGATAACTTTAGCTACGGAACGGGTGACATTTGCCTGCACAAGAAATGGCCAAAATTGTGTATACTTGCACAATATCTCGGCATCAAGCACAAGCAGATGTGACTGCAGGCAAGACAACACACGCTAGCTCATACCACGTAGCATGACGAGGTTATTTTGCAATAGCACGTGCGCGGGATGAGACTTGCACCCGCAGAACATCAGCCAGCCCCTTGCAAACACACATGTAATGCTTTGCTCCTAGAGATGTTGCACATGCTACAGTGGCAGCCCACAAGCACTTGGCTGCAACCGCGCATGCACGGACCGCTACTCGCACATGCAGATCATCCAAAAGCACCTGCCCAATGACCACCTGCTGTTTGCAACTGTGGAGGCTGGCGATGCAGCAGTTGCAATGGAGGACATCCCTGAGGAAGAGCCCAAGGTTGCAATTGAGCCTGGGGTGGAGGCAGTGCTTCCTGATGCTCAGGTGGAACAGGCACAGGTGGAACAGGTACAGGTGAAACCAATATGGAGGTTGCGCTGGATCAAACAGGGGCAGACTGTTATGATAAAAGTGGTATGCAAAAGAAGGGCAATATGTTGTGGTTGGTTTCTCAATAACAGGAGGATTTTGCATGTCAATCGTTGTGAAGCAGATTCCATTACATCCCTAGTCCTGCGCCCTCTGTACAGATTTACCTTGATTTAGGCTTAATTGCCCTGCACAGATTTACCTTAGATTACCTACCAGTGCTGCCTTGCGGACAACACTAGGCTGGTTTCAAGCAGAAAAGGTGTGTGGTATTAGGAAGCTTGAAAACATGCCAAAAGGAAAAGTAACAGGAGCTAGGCATTGAGAGCACTCCCTACAGCAAGAAAGGAAAGCAGGTTGTTCAGGGACCTAATGCTTTGTTCCTCAGGTTACTCATTTCTCTTGATTTCATAGATGAAAAATGGTGATTCCCTTGACGTCAGCCAAAAAGCCGCTTACATTAAGGAAGGGTTTCCTAACTAGCAAGCCAGAAAGGGTCTTACCAAAGGGCCCTCGAACCTAATCTAGACACATCTAGCTTTCCAAAAAGAAACAGAGCTGATAGGAATACGGAGGGTTATCAGCCATGCTTCTGGACGCCCAGACTCTCCTTCTCCTGCTCGCCTCTGCCACGTACCAAGCCCTTCCCCCCCGGAGCCCCCTGGATACAAAGAGCATGGCTGGTGGTAATGATAGCAGTTAATCTGTGGATGGCATGGCAGATCAATTTGGATGCGAGTATTTTGCCTGGTTAGGCCCAAGTTGACAAGAAGCTCTATGGTGTACTTTAGATAGGCTGACAGCCCACCGGAACCTCACTAATTGTTTCCCGTTGGCTCCTAGCTCAGTTTAGGTTAGGCCTGTGGGCCTTTTTGGTGAGGCCCTAGCTAGCTTGCTAGTCAGGGAACCTTTCCTTGATGCGGACCTGGCTTGCATGGTCTTTTCTTTTTAGATAGTGCCTGCCACAATTCAGGTGATGTGCAACGTCACCTTATTGTTCCTGTTTGGGTTCCTTGAGTGGCGGGTATTGAGCCTGGTTATACTATAACCGTTATAGTGCTGGCATGCTGGGCATTTGCAGCATCCAGAGCAAGAAAGGGGTTGGCGTCAGGGCAGAAATTAAATTCAATGAGGTGAACATCCCTGTCTTGAGGAGGGATCTTAGTATGATCATTCCATGATCCTGTACTTTAAGGGAAGAATGCGTACACTGAGTTCCTCTCATTTTTTTGGTGTGCACCTTAAAACACAAACAATACGCAAATAGCATTTTTTTGGTATGGAGTGCACTGATAAATCATTCATTTTAGTGTCTCTTTAAGCTCAGGACCTTCAAGCATCAATGCTTTGTTTTTACCTCAACTTCCTTTGGAATCCAAAGGAATCAACAGTGATGCACCAGAACCTTGTGATTGTACATCCTGCCATGCATCTGCAAAGATTGTACATTCTCAATCATCACTTGCGATGGCCATGTTTCCCTACTTTGGCGTTGTTGATGCGTTTGGCTGAAGTTACTCATTGGGGGTCTTGGTCAGCTGTATTTTCCTTTGCATGTTGCATTGTTGTTGTGATTACTATCATCCAATGCCTGCTCCAAGGTCTGCTTCATCGTAACCTCCCTTTCTCCCCTACTCACTGCCTTGTGCAACAGACGTGGCCTCGCACAGCAGCTGCATCCCCTTTTGCTGCCGCCAGCCTCCACCATGGGTTCCCTTCCACACAGTGGTCCTCAGACACCACTTCTTCTTCCTCCTCAAGCTCCAGCGCTTCCATACCTGGCAGCCCCCCCTCACACGCTCTGAGTCGTGCGCAAGCCAACGAGCAGTCTGATAATGCAATCAAAGCTGCAGGGAATAATGAAGCAGTGGTTCCTGGAGCTGGCGTGCCTCTTCCTGGGCCTGGAAGCCCTTATGGTGCGGGAGGAGGTTGGCTCAGAGAATGGGGTGGGCAGCAGCGTGCGGCTGTCAAGGAAGGCTGTGGTGTTGGGTGGGGGATGCATGGCGTACCCACAAAGCAACAGCAACAGCAACAGCAGCAGCAGCAGCAGCATGCCTCTGCTGAGGAGCACGCCAATGCTCTGCATGGATCCCCCATAAAGCGTCATGCCACTCAGCTCCAACGCTCAGCTGACGATGCATTGCCCAAAGATGTTTCAGCTAGCACAGAACAAAATCAAATGGTTGATCTACCCTCAGATGTTCATAGTTTAGCACCAGGCCCGTTACCCTCAAGGAACTTGCCCCCCAGGCTGATGCTGTTACAGGCCCCCCATTCTAAACCCTTGCACGCACCTCCTGCTGCCACTTCCACCCCTCCCTCCAGCCAATCTCCCTTTTCCTCTGTGTCCCCCTTCTTGCAAATCCAAGGCTTCCGAGGGCCCCTATCCTCAACCCCTCCTGTCGCCCACGCACCACCAGCTACCCCATCTGGCTCATTCCAGCATCTTGCTCACCCAATTGAGCACACCCCATGTACCTCCATTGCCCCCCTGCCCCCTGTGACCAGCCAGCTTGAGCGTCAAGGCAACTCCCAACTCTCACGCAGCCTGAGCTATCCTGCAAGCACCCCAAGCCCCATCTTACGCCCACCCGCAAGCAATCCGCCGGCACCCACAAAGCTTGTTCGCAAGTCCACGTCAGGTGTGTGTGGATGCTACAGTTTTAATTTGTTTGTGTGTGTATGTGTGTATGCGTGTGAGTGTGTGCACGCGCGCTTGCATGCACTCTTTTGTGTTTGAGCATGCATGCCTGCATGTGTTTCTGCATGATTTGGGGACAAGGGAGCAGAAAATAAATTCAGGGAAATTCTCAGATTAGGGGTCCTCATTGCCTTGCGCCGGGGGAGTGTTCCTAGGCATGCATCAGGTATAAGGTCTCACTCCATGCCATGTACAATGCACGTGACTTTGCACTTAATCACGGGCAAGCTGTATCTGCCCAAATTTTGCAAATAATTGGATAAGCCACTTTTAATCAGTTGTGGTAATTCTGCTTATCAAAGCTGAACACCATTTGTCTCTGTAATCTTGCAAATTGATCCCCTGTGTAAATGCTCTTTGGCAACTTTCATAACAACTAAAATCAGCCAACCACAAGCGCTCTGGCTATAGCAAATGCAGGGCTGCACATGGAAGAGTCCAGCGCTACGCCACAGGCCCGCCCTACTTCTCCCCAGCACCAGTGGACTTCACTCTACAGCTCATCAGAGTTGAAAACCATATCAATTTTGGTCATGGTGCTGGTGCCCTTAGAATATGAAACATCTCACAAAGCATGTCTATTAAGCTCAACCTCCCACTTGCTCTGACCTCCAGAGTATGCAAGTCTGTGCGTAGATGATCCCTGTGCTATACCGCAAGCCCGCCCTCCTGCTCTCCAGCACCAGCGCACTGAAGCTTAACGTTTCCCACGCGCTGTGGCTATTGCAAATGCAGGCCTGCGCATGGAAGAGACCAGCGCTACGCCACAGGCCCGCCCTCCTTCTCCTCAGCACCAGCGCACTGCGCTGTACAGCAGCCGCCGCCGGGCGCTCTTCAGCCACAATGCCGCTTCTGACACATCTGTGGCACCAGCCGGTGTGCATCGGAAAAGAACCTGAATTCAAAAAGCAAATTGCGCCTGTCCACAGTCAAGCTATGAAGAGTGGAATTGCAATGCAATTTTTGCATCAGCGGGTGCTCTCCCTGTTCAGGGAAAAATTGCATTTATTTTCTATGTGAAAGCAAACGTCCGAGACAATGGTGCAATAGCAAGTTCACCTCCTGAAAAGGGAAGAGCAGCATGAATAGAACAGCCCACCTCGATCAGCTTGGCTTCTCAAATCACAACACAGTTGCCGGTCATTTCAGCTGTTATTGATGCTTGCACGATGTTGCACTTTTGTGCATTTTGGCTACGCATCTTTGTGGCTCCGAACATTGACACCTGCATTTGTTTTAAATGAGAATGTTTGATCACATGATTTGCATGCGTGCGCACGCACACGCACACACACGCGCGCGTGCACACACACACACACACACGCACGCACACACACAGACATACACACAGACATACACACACACTTGTGCATGCAGGAGGAGCCAGCGTGCATATCACACAGGCATTGGCGCCGCCTCCTGAAGTAGGACCGTGCCCACCATCCCCATCAGGAGCAGCCCCTTCCAACAATCCGGCAAACCAGCAAGCAGGTCAGCAACATCAGCACACAGGAGCAGCCTTTTCAACCCCCCCGCACCAGCACACGGATCAGGGGGGCACCTTAGACCAGCACTTAGATCGAGGGCGCCAGCACACGGATCAGGGGGACACCTTAAACCAGCACGCAGGTCAAAGGCACCAGGGTCACACCCTAGACCAGCACGCAGGTCAGGGGGGCCAGCACACAGGTCAGGGTTACACCCTGGACCAGCGCGCAGGTCAGGGGTGCCAGCACACAGGTCAGGGTCACACCCTAGACCAGCGCGCAGGTCGAGGGTGCCAGCACACAGGTCAGGGTTACACCCTGGACCAGCGCGCAGGTCAGGGGGGCCAGCACACAGGTCAGGGTTACACCCTAGACCAGCACGCAGGTCAGGGGGGCCAGCACACAGGTCAGGGTTACACCCTAGACCAGCACGCAGGTCAGGGGGGCCAGCACACAGGTCAGGGTTACTCCCTAGACCAGCACGCAGGTCAGGGTCACACCCTAGACCAGCGCGCAGGTCAAAGGCGCCAGCACACAGGTCAGGGTCACACCCTGGATTGGCGCATAGCAGAGCCTCGTCCATCTCATGATGTTGCTGCTGGAAGGATTTCAAGCGCAAGCCCAGGATCAGTGTCTGAGGCGCAGGCTTTGAAGGGAGTCGACACAGAAACGGCCTGGGCATCATCACCCCCACCTTCTCTGCCTCCCCCTCCACAACCACCTCCTGCAGCACCACCTTCTCCTGCACCCCCACAACCAAATCTGCCGAGTGAAACAGGGACCTCACAGCATGCTGCTGCAACTGATGCAAGCACAGAAGGCACTGGAGGGGATGGATCTTACGGACAGGCACAAGGGAGAAGGCAGCCTCTGGGGTTGTCCTCGGAAGCACAGACCCAGCAGCAGCAGCAGCTGCAGCACCACCACCACCAACAACAACAACAGGAACAGCAGCAGCAAGAGCAGGTCCCCCAGCAAGCTAAACACCAAGGGCACAATCAGCAGCATCCTCACCATCATCAGCAGCACCTGCTCCAGAGCCTTCCCCAGCTCTCTGCGCTGTCCAACCGTGTGTCGTACCAGCGGTCAACCATGCCCCGCCTCGACAGCGTGGGCGCACTGTTTGAGCTGGACAGGGCATGCCAACAGGTAGGGAGGGGAAATAAAAGGTAAAAGGAAAAAGGGGGGAAATAAGAGGGAAGGGTATAACGGGAAGTCGGGAGGGCATGCCAGCAGGTTTAGCAGGTTTTTGCCAGCAGGTTTTGCGGGTAAGGCATGCCTGCAGGTAGTGAGGGAGAATGGAAGAGAGAGAAAATAAAAGAAAGGAAAGAAAGAAAGGGGTGTGCCAGCAGGTATGGTAGGGCAGGTGGCTGGACCCTAGGGAATCAATCTATATCCAGGGGGCTTGCACAAGAAAGACCACTTAGTTGGGTGTGTGGATTGCTGGAATTGTTTTTGGGTTCCTTGTGCTTAACAGCTCTTACCAATTCCAGACTTTGGCAAAAAATTTAGCCTAATAATCGGCATCTGTTGAACTCCTGTGCCTGAAGGTCTACTAGAGGCACTAAGATGGCATGATGCTTGTGTTTTATTGGACATGCAAGTTTAGGTGCACAGGTTGGTACCCGTCACGGGAAACTCAACTCTGCTCCTTACCATCACAAAATATTTGTTTGTTGGCTCTGCATGGTAATAACAGAAAAGAAAGGTCTACGCAGACCAAAGGCCGCGTGCATCATGGGAACGTCCCCTAACTGGAAAGCCAGAGGCCTCACCAGAAGGCCCTCTAAACCTACACTAGACACAGCTAGCCTAGGAGAGAGCCAGAAAAAGATAAAATGGGGATCTGGAGGGTTGCTCGCCATGCTCCTGGACGCCCGGACTCTCCTTCTCCCGTCCTCCACCGCCACACGCCCAGCACCACCCCCCCCGCAGAAGCCCCCGTGAAAACAAAGAGCATGTCTAGTGTTAATGATAGTGGTTAATCTTTGAATGGCATGGTTCCTAAGCTTGGATGCTAGTGATTTAGCTTTTTGTTTGGTAAGGCCCAGATTCATAAGAGGTGTGATTGTATACTCATTGTAAATGGTGCCAGCCACCCCAATTAATGGTAATAACACCAAATTCTTTGCCACACTTAAAAATCATTGCTGTGATCTGTTGGCTCATGCCTCCCAGACTGAGCTCCTGCATGGGTCGCAGGTCAGAAAAGAAGAAGAAAGTGGTATCCGATGCAGTTAAAAAGGCAAAGTTAAGGAAATGTCCCCTGACTAGCAAGCCAAGAAGGTTTTCACCAAAGGGTCCTCAAAACTAAACTTGACACAGCTAGCCTGGGAGAAGGCCAGAAACAGAGCTAACGGGATCTGGAGGGTTGTCAGCCTCACTCCTAGACAGTGTGGCTCTCCCCCTCTTGTTTCCTACGCCGCGCGCCCAGCATCCCCCACCCCGCCCCCAGAACCCCCTGTCAACGAAGATTATTTCTATGTTCATTAGAATTGTTACTCTCTGGAGAACATGGCACCTCAGTTTGGTGCTAGTGCTCATGAGGCTTCCTGCCCTCAGTAAGGCCTAAGTTGACAAGAGGTTTAATTACGTAATCCTGTAGGTAGTACCTGCAACACTTTTTAAGATGACGTGCAAGGTCACCTAGTTGTTCCTGTTCAGATTGTTCTGTTAAGATACCTCAAAAGGGTCAGATGACTACAATTGACCTAATGGCCCTGATGTACCAGCTCTCACCCGATCCCAGGCAGGGAAATCAGGCCACTGCTGCAGTTTCTGCTGCCCATACCTTCACCTCTCCCTTGCGCAACCAAAGCTACAAATCCATGTGCATGAAGCCTGAGTTCCAGTGCGGAATGCTGCACAAAGCTCGCGAATATCAAGGTTTTATGGTGTGTTGGTTTGACGTCTTTAGGCTGTGCTTGTGAGCCTCCGTGGTGAGGCTCTAGCTAGTTTGCTAGTTAGGGAACACATCCTTTCTTTATACAGCTGAATCTGGCTTCAATACATTTCTTTTTGTTCGTTCTCCCAGGCAGAAGCAGAGGCTGCTGCTGCAGCTGCTGCTGCACCCCAAGCGCAGCAACAGGGCGCGCCTGCCCGCCAAAGGAGCTCCCTTCTGTCTCATGGCGCTTTTGGCAGGGGGAGGGCGCTCTCACAAGCGGCCATGCCCCTCTTCAGCAAGGTGAGTACTTGGAATTGCATTTCCTTTAGCACAAGCATTTGCATCTCTTACATCAACAGGTGTTTTTGGTGGACTTACCGGGCATGCATGAGTGCTCATGGGTGCCTGTCCAAGTGTGAACACTCTGCTGCTTCTGCTGAGAGTTTTGGCAGAGGGGCAGGGCATGTTCACACGTGCCAATGCCCATCTTCAGCATGGCAAACAGACTTTGAATGCTCGTCAACGCCTGTCCGATCTCTGACATTTGAGAGCTCACCAGATAGGACTGGATCAGCGCCAAGGGTAGAGATGGTGGCTGCATGCATTGTATCAGTGGTTGCAGAGGGAATGGGGATGTTTTGTGTTGCTAATCATATCATGCAGGTCTGCTAGAGTGCCTAGTAGGTACACGTCTGGTTTACTAGAGTGCCTAGTGGGCACACACCTGGTTTACTAGAGTGCCTAGTAGGCGCACATCTATTCCTGCTGCACCTTGTCATAGCTTAAAAGGCCCTGTGCATAAGGGAGAGTAACAGGAGGGGTCCTACTGCTCCCACTAGAAGTCTCTCTCATTGTCCAATCATTCATCTTTTCCTTAATTAGTTTGGGGAGTGTTTCACTGCCTGTGTAGCTTTCTTTTATTTAACAACCATAAGCCTTTGCCTTATCCATGCCTACAATGGGGCCCTGCGCATGTTACGTTCTGCTTTGCTAGTGCCTGGAAAGAAAGGCAAACTACGCAGTTCAAGTCTGGCCGCGTGTATTAAGGGAAGGCCACCTGTCCTGAAAGGCAGGGCCCCACCACTCATACCAAAAGTGCCTGGTACTTGCATACCGTTTTAATGCACCTCTGCCATCCAAAATTTGGTAAATATACTTTGATCTTTGCAGAGCATGGTTGCGTCAGTGGACTTGCCTGTACTTCCTGATGAGCAAGCAGCCACCCCTCCCCCGCCTCCCCCTCACCAGCCATTCTCTGGCATCGTTCATAGGGTGCAGCCCAGGCAGGCCGCCAGTGTCTACGCAAAGGTGTGTATGCTGCTTATGTGAAACAAAAGTGATTGTAATCAATTTTCACTGTGCAGAAGGTGCAGCCCAGGCTAAGCACCAGAGTCTATGCAGAAATGTGTACTTTTTATGGGGGGAAAAGTGCTCTCTTAACTGTTTTTCACCGTGCAAAAGGTGCAGTCCAGACAGGTCCCAAGAATCTATGCAAAGGTGTGCTGTTTGTGGGAAGCATACATTTGTTACCTCTTTTTCATGTGCATGGATTATAGCCCATGTAGGCAAAGTTTTGTATGTCCATAGAAACCTATGTAACAGCCTCTGTTGGCCTGAGATCATTTGCTTGCCCAACGGCTCTTAAAGGACAAAGGTCGGTACAAGAGATGCCCTTTTTTGAGCACAGTGACGCATAGGATACCCCCTTGTGTGCATCACAATGGTGCAAAGAAAAGACAGAGAAAAGGAAAAGACAATGCAAGCCAGGTAAAACAGTGAGCCAGCAAAAGATTGCACTGCCGCGCTGCGCATCTGCTTTTGCTTTTCTCAACCGCTTTAGTCTGCTTATGCTCACCTAGTGCTTATGCGGCCATAGAAATCAATTTCTCTCATGCCTGGATGAAATGACCTTTTTCATTGGCACGATGTCTTCCAGGCTGGAGGTGTGGCCATGCTGGGTTTCTCCCTCTACTTGTTCATGGCCTGCCAAACCAGCCGGCTGTACTCTGATGTGTGGGTGAGGTGAGAGAGGTCATACTCGATATGAATAAGGTTAAGGTGTATAATGGTTGGGCTATGCTTTCAACGTGCACACATGTGTTTACATGTGCATCTGGACTGCAAGACATTATGTAGCAAAGCTACCACCGCAAAGTAAAGAGAGGTAAATTGTCGAGCTGGCCAGCTGGCAGCATCACTCGACGTCATAGATCAGCAAGACAATCAGAACAGAAAACGTTCCAGCATTATGCCAAGGATCCTTTGCATTCTTTCTGCAACCTGATGATCTGGTGATTTGTTTTTGGGTAGATTGGAGTGAAGCTCGCATGTGCAGCCCTCTCTGCCAGGATGTGCAGCCCTGTATGCACCAACAGCAACGCAGCTCACATGCTCTCAATTTGATGATATAAGAAAAATTCTTGAACACATGCAGGTGGTGGGCAGCTGACTTCTTTGGCATTGGTAATCTTCCAGCAAAATCTCCTCACTTCACCTCTGTCGTCTACATCAGCTGCTATGCGGTGTGTACAGCTTGAGGGTGGTTTCTCATGGGTAATGCCAGGAGGTTACTCTGCCCTGAAGTGATGCTAACATTCCGTGGCATTGTGCATGTACAGCTGTTCTTGAGATACAGAAAGGGAAAAAAGAGAAGGAAAGAAAAAATTCAGAGGGGCCCAAAATCAGCCATTGTTTGCATGCTCTTTTCGCATGATGCCCCTTACAGGCACCTCTCAAACTTGCAAAATGTAGGTTCTGTAGCACTAGAATTTGAAAGGTGCCCGTAAGGGCCAACAGCAAGCTAAAATCCCAATGTGTGGACCCTACTCTTTCACTGCCAAATCTTCATTCCTGGCCACCCACTGGCCAAAATTGGGTGCCTTTTTGTGATTTGGGATCCTTGTAACAAACGAATATCCTTGCAAAAAATAAAGTGAAAAGATCCAGTGGTTCGTTTTATGTAACAATTTCAGCCAATTCCCCGTTAAAAGCACCAAATTAGGGTTTACGTGCCCCATGTGAGCTTTAGCCCAGTCTCTCAAAGCACACAGGGCGACTTACACAAATTTGAACATATGCTCGGATAGCTTGTTACGCCAACTACACTTTGTAGCAAAAATTGTCCCAATCAGAGGGAATGACTGTGAGTGGGCGCACTTTGAATGCAAAAAAGGAGCATATTTGGGCACATGCTTAGCTGACCCCCTCTGGAAAAAGCTTGTGACTATGGAGACTAGAATCCCTTAAAAAATCAAACACGGCCATTGCATTTGTGTTCAAACACGCACTGTATTATTCATATGTCCACAACAATACGCAGTGTACTTACTCAAAGCACCATCCTTGTGCTGCTACAGATCAGGCATGGTGCTCAGCTACCATGATTTGACAGGATACCGGTCCTCGATTTCCCTATTTTTTATGGCAGTGTTGCCTCTCCTCAAAGCAACAGCCATTTTCAGGGCGCTTTTGCGCCTGACCAGATGAGAAATCAACTTGAATAAAGAAAAGTCTATGCCAGCCAAAAACCTGCGTGCATAAGGAAAGGTTCCCTAGCTAGCAAGCCAGAAAGGGTCTTACCAAAGGACCCTCGAACCTAAACTAGACATAGCTAGCCTAGGATAAAGCCAGAGAAAGGTCTATTGATAGTCTGGAGGGTTGTCAACCATGCTCCTGGGCACCCAACTCTCCTTCTCCTGCTCTCCACCACCATGCGCCCAGCAACTCCCCTCCCCAAGAAGTCCCCTGAAAATAAAGTGCATGCCTGGTACTGAAAATTGCATTTTTGGATGCAATTGAAATCGATTTTTGCCTGGCTAGACCCATTGGCAACTTGATAAGACTTTTAATGGTGCAGCCATTATAGATAGTGCCTGCCACGCCAAGTAAGATGATGTGCAAGGTCACCCTATTGCCCCTGTTTGGTTTTTCAAGCTGCGGTTTTTGAGCCTGGTTATAGAACTGGCATGTTGGGCACTTGCGGCTTCTTGAGTGGGAAAGGCGTTGGTATCAGGGCAGGATCCAAGTTTGAATAGGTGAAAGTCCTTGCCTTGAGGAGGGATCTTAGTGGGATCAATGTGGGTGGGTCAGCCTGGGATAGAGCACACGAAGAGTGGCTGTGGTGACGGGCAGAGAAGCCAGTATTAATAGGGAAAATCCAGCCTATGCCTTGCTCGAGGAGCCTCTCATTTTGGCAGGCTTAAGGCATCCATACCAATTAGGGATGAGCCATATATGCCTTTGCTGAGGGATTTAACACAGGAGCTGAGGCCAGCATGGTGCTTGTTGGTGTGCATCCTACTCATTGCTGAGTTAGGACCTCTAAGGGTAATGTGGATAATGCTGTCCACTTTGCCACACACCAGACAGCAGGTGGAGGATTTCTTAAACCTACTTGCACGTTTTTGTGTGTAATCTGTTTCTGCACGTCAATCCAACGCAATAATCTTACGTTTCATTGCAATTTTAGGATTCTTCCGGAAGGAGTTGCTGATCTCTGTTGGGACCTTTTGTGATATCATGTCCTGGGCATGTGTAAGGGAAAAACACAGGCCCATGTTGATATGCACTTTTCATTTCTTAAATAGAAAGATTACTCCTCCCATACAAACCCCAAAACTGTTTGCACCACCCAACGGGAATCTTTGTTGTAATATATTATACTGTTGCGTGTGGCAGGGCTTGGTGAAAGTGCTCTTTATAGGAATTGTAGGTCCAGCTAAAGAAAAAGAGGCTCTTTGGCTCAAAAGAGCCGCAGATTTCCTCCACTATAAAGGAGAAAAAGAATTAATGAGGGTCAGGAGAGTTGTTAGGGTGCCCTTTGTCCTTTACGTGTTATGTGCAGGGCATAGAGGCAATGTTCCTTCCAACACTTGTAGGTGTCAGATCAGGGCAATATTTGTCCTTGCACTCGTGCATGCAGGGCCTGGTGGCAGTGTTCCTGCTACTGCTGCTGTGCAGGGATGGGTTCTTCAGCTTATGGCACATCAGGGCGTCAGTGCAACTACACAACCAATTGTTTGAGAAAGTCCTGAAGGTGGGGATTTAGATCAGCTTCATCTGCTTGTCATTGATTTGGGTCAAGACATTGATTTGGTTCATTGGTTTGGGTCAGACCTTTCCTTAATGCCTGTAGCCTCCCTTGACTGGTATAGCTTTTAAGATAATTTACTTGCGGCCTTTCATGCTGAATCACCATACTGCACAATTACTGTTCTAGAAGCAGGTCACTCACCTGCGGCCTGTGCTCTGTGGCCTATCTTCTGGCCTAAGCTTGCTATCTTGCTAGTTAGGGAACCTTCCCTAAATGCACGTGGCCTTTTGGCTGGCGTGGACTTTTCTTCTTTTCTGCCCCAGAATGTCTGGTGTGGGAGTGTGCAAAATTACTAGATATGGCATGATGGCATCAGGGAAATCTAGAAGCCTTCTGAGAGCTTAAGGAGCCTGCCTTTCCTGTTAGGAGCCTGCCTCTGTTTTTGAGCCCTGCTTCTTCATCCATCTATATAGAAGCCCCTGCAGTTCATGCTGGTTTCAAACCTCGCTTTTGCATCCGTTGCTACCTTTTCTTTGCACTTGGAGAGTATTTTCCAGAGGCCTTAAGTGAGATTGCTATATCCTGGATACATGTAAGAGAATAAGCTACCACAATGCTTTGGGGCAATTCTTTGATCTGTGCTCGCCATTGTTGAGGCCTGTCAAATTATTTACCCGCTGAATAATCGATAGGAGAGGCAAAATCACAGAGCTCTCACATGCGTTTAATGGAGCTTTGTCATATGCTCAGCCGTTGGTCGAATGCATTCCTTACATGTCTGCCTGATGTGTGCGCAGGCGCCAATCCTGTTCTTCCTGCGCACGCCAGTCGGAGATGTGTTATCATCCTTTGCCAAAGACCAGGATGTTCTGGATGAATCCCTGCCTGATGCGGTGCACATGACCACGATCTACCTTATGTAAGCACTGAGGAAGAACAATCGGTGTCCGTGCCTGGATTTGTCACAGTGGAATGATGTAGCTTTCACATGCTCCGTGCTTTTGATTGCTGGGTATGGAGCCCACATGCCTAAAATACAGATCCTTGACTTATTTGGCTGTGTTTCAAGGGCATATTTTTACCTGTTTGCTTGTACAAACAATTTGCAATAATAACCCTCTAAACAAGAAACTGATCTTAGGGTGTGTGAGGTATTCAGATCCAGGATAGGCATGCTGCATGACATGGCTCTCTGTTAGAGCATACATGCTGCATGACATGGATCTTTATTAGGACAAATGGTTTTCTTCTTTTGCTTACCTTGTCGTAGCAAGGGCCCTTCACGCAGCTCAACGGTTCATCTGCACCACATTGCAGGGTCCTCATCACTGCTCTGATCATCGTCATTGTGGCCATCCATTACTACGCCATCCTTGCTGCAGCCTTGTTTGCAGCATTGGCACTCATGCTGGTGAGTGTTTACGCTTTGTTCGTATTCACTCCGCACCCATGTGTCTGTAACTGCATCTGTACTCAGCAAATTAGCTTACCTATTGGAGTGTCGTACACAATGATTGCTTTGCACTAGTTGAACGTGATGAGCAAGCACTTACACATTCTGCAGCATAGATCAGCCCATACCAGAATATGCACAAATATTGTTAAAAGCCTAACAGCAAAAAAATCATGCTTCACAAGACACGTATTTCTATGCCTGTTGTTCCCTTTCGTAGCACCTGTACCTTCCAGCGGCCACTTTGCTGAAGCGGTGGTCAGGAGAGACGGCCAGCCAAGTTTACGTGCATGTGGATGAGTCCCTGCATGGCATGGAGGTGAGCTGTGTGTGTGTGTGTGTGTGCACGCTTGCGCTTGCCTTAAAAGACGTCAACTTAGAGATGCTCTAGAGCGTAGTGTTTCCCTTCCAGAATGGAAAGTTAAGTTCTTCCAGTGGCTTTGGGGTGAGAATGTTGCAGTGGTGGATTTTTTATGGTTGCCAGCATTATTAGTGGATTTGAGCACTTCTTCTTTGTGAAACCACTCACCTCGGACGGAGTCCTTTGGTTTAGATGGAAAGTATTCATTCTTTTGAATTTTACCCTAGCCCCTTAAAGTGCTCAGTGATGAATATATTATTTCCCAGCCTTGGACTGTCTGTATGTCAACTTTCACATGAATGGATTAGCTGCGACGCTTTTCTGAAAAGCCTTGCCACTTGATGCACATGTCCACTGCACAGAACCTCTTTGGAGTTTCTGTCACCTCTTTCACCTCACAATAGTGATTGTCTGATTCAAGCTCTTGGAATGAACAACAGATCATGAGCGTTTTGCCTGTATGCACCAGTCTGAACACCTTCCCATGCACCTGTGTTACATTGTCATGCACCAGCGTCACATCGCGTAATCCACGCAACCTGCTGCTGCAGGTTATCAAGGCTTTTGATGCAGTGAATTACTTCATCCAGGAGAATGTGCAGCGTATCAATGCTCATCTCCTAGCGCTGTTCAACATGGAACAGGTAGGTACATCATGGCTGAAAAAGGGATTAAAAATGCCAGCAGCTGCAATATTTGCTTTATCGAGTAGTTTACAAGCACTGCCGGCTAAATTGATCAGTGCGGTAGAAAATGCGTACCTTTAGAAAATGAAGACATAAAGTGTTTTTGCTTTTAAGCATGGCTGAATATTGATCGAGCATCTCTTGATGCGATCCACACTCCCTTGAAGGAACAGGCAAAGAAACGCAGTTGTTCTGCTGCACAATACTTTGCAAACCTCCAAGCCATGCTTGTGGCATAGCAGGTCGTAGCCATCTGTAAAAGGAGTGAAGCATGCATGTGTTATACACCATGCCCTCCTTGTGATCTTGCTGTCTTGCTCCATTAACCCCACAGTGTCGTTTTTGGCTGGCATTTTGTATAGGTCCTTTTGTTTCTATGCTCTCTGCAAACTCACTTGTACCTCTAGCTTTAGTGTAATACTATTGTTCCTTGGCTCTTTGGAGTGCCATTTTTGGCAAGCTGCTAAGCATGATCTCTTCTACAACTTTTCCTCTGCAGTTGCACCAGAGCCTGGCATTGGGTGTGACCTGTTTTGTACTCTTGCCCCCCCCCCAAAAAAGAAATAAATTGAGGAAGGATAGTGCATGCCAAAACTGGATGTGGGTTTTCAGGGAAGGGCACGTGCTGTCCTTGTTGCTCACCCCTACAATTTCACATTTGACTGGCATCTTTGCAATCTTTTGGGTCTGTCCTCTTAGTGGGCACCCTTAATGACAGCCCTCTTCTACACTTCTGGTATTACCCCACTGCAGTGCCATTTATGGCTGGCGTTTTGGTGCGACCTGTTTGGGTCTGTCCTCTTTGTGGGCACCCTTAATGACAGCCCTCTTCTACACTTCTGGTATTTTCCCACTGCAGTGCCATTTATGGCTGGCGTTTTGGTGCGACCTGTTTGGGGCTGTGCTTGTGGTGGGCACCTGCCTGTTGTCTGTGGCGCTGAAGGAGGATCTGGGAGGGGCAGCCGTGGGCTTGGCCATCTCCAACACCATCCAGGTGCGCCATCATATCTAATGCCATTGAGGTCATCCTTGGGAGGGGCAGCTGTGAGCCTAGCATGTTTAAGAGCAGGCATGCAAGACGATAGAGAAAAAAAGAGTGAAGTCAGAAGGAACTCCTTTGAAGCATGTAAACAAGAAGTCAATAGAAGGTGTCCTGGTGAATGAAGCTTGCCAGCCACTGAACAGCAGGAACTCGGTGAGAAAAAGCCACACAGGGTGCCATAGCAGGCACAATCCTCCATCTTGAGGTTTCTGTTCTTTTTTTGCATCCCCATATCAATATTATAATATTCCCATGATGTGCTGCACATGCTGTAAATGCAATAGTGATTTATTAAATTCATTAGCATGCATTTAGAGCACGCCATGCAGAAACAAATCTGATGGGGTCGGTAGTTGCTGCAGCTGCCTTATACATCCAGGAGCACGCAGCGGCTAATAAAGCTGCTAGGGCTCTCAAGGCCTCTTCCTCTCCAGTTTCTTTTTGTGCCCAAGAGCTAAGAAAAGAAAAGAAAAGTCTTCGCCAGCCAAAAGGCCGCGTGCATTAAGGAAAGGTTCCCTGACTAGCAAGCTAGCAAGAGTCCCTCCAAAAATTTTTAAGAAAGATTTACGCTTGCCGTTTGGCCGCATGCATTAAGGAAAGAACCTCTCAATGACACCCACTGATAGAGGGCATCTTTTTCCACCTCAGCCCAAAGGAATCAATCCGGGGACCTCCACCTCGCAAACGCCCTCGCCTTTCGACCAGGGTTCTGTAACATGACGAGCCCAAGAGCTATTTTTTGCCTCTGTCTTCCCCTGCCCTACTTTGTTTCTAGCTTTAGATCTCTGCATCCCCTTCCTTCTCTTGGCAAGTTTTGTTAGGTAGCTAGCCTTTAAATAAGGGAAAGAAGGTAAAAAGGTTGTGCCAGTCAAAAAAAAGCTGCGCGCATAATAGAAAACGTCACGTCAAATTGTGGTTACAGCTGAATCATGGTTATACAGGTTGGTTATTCAGTTGGGGATTATTAATGCTGGAATGCTACATTGTGCCTTGTTTTTTTAGGATAAACTACACTTTCTGGTTATTATTAATGACGTTATCAACTCCTTTTAAGTGCCCAGGAGCGAGAGTAGCAGTGTAAAGCAAGCGGTCCTTGGGGAGGGAAAAGCTGGCAAGAGGCAACTGGCAACCAGTGTACGTATCATGTGTTTGTGTATGTGCGCGCAGTGCACAATCTGAGCAGAGCAAAGCGGAAGGGAAGCACAGAAGAGAAGAGCAGGATACAGTGCACTCGCATGTCAATCCATCAGCTTTGAGTGAACTTGTCCTTTGTTGCATTGATGTTGGCAACCTGGACGTTAAGCACTACATTCTCTAAAAAAGTGACCTAAAAAGGTGATGTGCCTCTTGAGGACAATAAGACTGAGGAGAGTGCCAGGAAGCCTTCTTTCTTAACCTGCCTCACTCCTTTCTTCCAGAAATCCAGACCTTCCTTGTTTTGTGCAGATGAGAAAGGAGGAATGCTGCCATTTAGGGGGTCTGTCTAGATAACACTAAAATGCCAGCTTGATCTTGTGGAGACTTGGGCCTGCATGTGTATTTGTGTATGTGTTTGTATGTGTATGTGTGTATAAAAGCGATGTTCCCTCGCATACTAATGCGCCTGCAGGTCCTTATTTTCTTCACCTGGACTGTGCGTGGCATTGCTGAGGCAGTGAGCATGTGGGATGCAGTGGAGCGGGTGGCCAGCTTCTGCACGCAGCTGCCTAGTGAGTCAGGCACAGCCTCAAACTTGGCGCAGGTACGTTGAGAACGGTGTTGAGAGCAGTGCTTAAAAAAGTGTTGTATTGTGGAGGAGAATAAATCGCACTGTTCAGCATACTGAAGCGCTCAGAATGTTACAGAGTGTATGGCATGCAAGCTTGGATGCTTGCTTGCATGATGATCTGAGCTAATGGTACCATTGATGATAGCCTAGGCGCTTTCAGTTGTGGTCGTGGTTGAAGCTGTGGGGCAGATTTCGACACTCATTGAACCTTTGAAGGACCTCCTGCACCAGACTCAGGCCCACGCTGAGGCCCAAGGGTGCATTGTCCTTGAAGGCCCCCTCAGCCTTACCCTTCTCACAGGTTGCAATTATGTGATAGTCAATTGTGAAAAGCGGAAGGCTAAGAAAATCCCATGGGCAGGTTTCTACACTCTGCACCAGACTCAGGCACACGCTTGGGCGCCTCGCCCTTCTCAAAGTCTGTGACCACATGCCCATGCTGGAATAATCCAAATTTAACCAAAAACTGCCTTGAACAGGGTAAACATGCAGACCCCTCAGCTCTGGATGCAAGCCATGGACAAAGCGATGACAGACAGTGGTAGCAGGGAGATCAGAGGCAAGGATCAAGCACTTGCAAATTTTCAGGGCATAGGAGACCACAGATTCTGACCCTTGCTTCAAGTGGATCTCTCCTCTTGTGAGGGCCAGGCTTGGATTTGTCAGATTACGACCAATCAGGTGCAGGTGAAAGATTGAGCAGGCTGCTGTCCAATCAAGAGGCATGCTCTTAAGCACCCACTCAGCCTCAACTGCTTCCATTGCAAGACCCATCTCGTCGCCGCAAAGCTGGAACAGAGCCACCCAAGCATCCTGATTGGCGTGCAACGTCAGAGGCAGATATCCTTGAGAGAGATAAAGGGATGTGTTGTCAAACGGTGCTCAATTTGGAACTCCTCTAGAGAAGGATGAATCTGGCTCTTCATATTTTGACTGCTAGCAGCATACGGAACAAGCTGGGGAATGCAAGCGGCTTGCTCCACCAGCAGGTTTACCAAATGAGCGATGGCCTCTAAGTATGAGTGCTGTGCACCTGCCCATTCAGAGCAGTCTGCGCATTTTTTAATTTGAAGGGAGGAGCGAATCTAGGCTTGATCTTGTGCAAGCCGCACTGCTGGGTCATGCACAAACCAAGCATTCTGCTTTCAAGACCCAGCAGTGCGGCTTGCACAGGATCAAATCCAGCTGTGCTCCTCCCTTTATGAAAAATAGGAATGCGCGGACCCCTCTGTGTGCTCACCAGCTTGTGGGAGAGATCATGTGTGAGGCTGCCCAGGGAGATCATCTTGCCGCTCTCCCCTGTGTGTGTCATGCATCGGTCAGGGACTTAGAAATTAACTGTTATCTTTCTCATCACAAAGTAGTCTTTGCACCAATGTGGCCCCCTTTCCTTAATTTATGTGGGGAGTGCTTTTGCTGCCTACGTAGTTTTTTTGTTTCTGTTTTGTTTTTGTAAATTTGCCTTCAAGGATCTGATCAACCTGGTACTTAGCTGTACAGGCAAGCTTGGGTGGCTTGGTGGGACCCTTGCCAGCTTGCCAGCTAGGGAGCTTTTCCTCAATGCTTGTGACCTTTTGGCTAGTGGTGTATCTTCTTAATCTTTTCTCTTGTTGCATGTTTTGTCTGCCACTCTACGCTGCCAAGGCTAGAAGTGCAGGAGAGCGCTGCATATGCATATGTAAATGGGCAGCAACATGCCCGGAAAGAAGGACTACGCAGGCAGTGAAAACACTCCCCACTGGGGATGTGGCACATGAATTATGGAGAAGAGAATACCTAGGGCCAAGCATGTCAGGATCAACAACCCTGATACACTGATACTCAACCACAGTACATCATCAAACACACAGGAAGTGTATTGGGTGAATTGGTTTGCGCGCCCATACATGTTACCTTCATGCACTCCCATCAGACACACTGCAAGCAAACACACACACACTACTACAGGTAGAGCACATGATGCGTGATTTCCCGCCTGCACGGCACCCACGCAACGGCTCCTCCCGTGGTAGAAGCAGTCCCCGCACCTCTAAGCATGCAAGCAGCAACAACAAAGGAAGGACCCCCTCGGCTCAAGCCACCAAAGCTCAAGCCCCAAACAAGGCCCCTGCAACCTCAACTCCCAGGGTCAGTGACACCTCTGTTTCCTCTAGCCTGCAGACCACCTCAATGCCCACCTACCTGTCTGCATCTCAAACCCCTGCCACCAACCCCCAGACCACAAACACCAACGCCCCACATAGCATTTGCCTAGCCACACAGCTGCCTGGCGCTAAGGAGACAAGCAGTTATCGGCCAGCGCACACGGCAGCTGGCTTCAGAAAATTAGGGGCCAGCCTTGCTGGCAACCAAAGCATGCAGGGACTGCACAGCACAGCATTTGCAGCCACCACTGGGGACAGCAGCAAGGAGCAGCAGCTGCCAGATCAAGTAGGCGGACCTGCGCTTGTTTCATATTTGCTGCCCTTGGTATTGCTTTCTGCTGTGCAGCTGCTGCAACACACAAAAGCTTCCCTAAAATCAACACAGCAACACCAGCCAGCAACACCTTATCATGCTATTAAAGCAAGATGAGTTCCTCAGAGGCTATGTAGTGCAGCAGAGGAACATGAACATCCCCTTTGCTGCTTCATTGTTTGCCAAACTGCCTGCCTGACTGCATGTCAGACAAAAGAGTCACAGCAGACCTACCAGTCGTGGCTAACTAACCAGAAAAGAAAAGAATAGAAAAGATAAGAAAAGCAAAGGATATACAAGAAAAAAAGATATGTAGGGGGTGGAAACACTCCCCACACCAATCTGTGGAAAAGAGGATACCTAGGGCCAAGGAGCTATGTAACCCCTCCACCAATCAACCACTTGGCTAATTCACCAGCCTCTGCTGAGAAATCAGGCATTATTTGGCTAACCAACTAGTCATGGCTCATAAGCCAGTCACAGCTAGCAAACGATTCATGCAAACCAGCCAGTCATGCTTTGTTTTGCAGGTGCATCTGGACCTGAGCTCGAAAGGAAGCCCTGTGGAGGGCAGGAGTAGCCCAGAAGGCGGGAACTCTTTCTCTGACGGCTGCCCGTTGCATGGTTTGTACTAAACTGCATGGCAACTTACTACGAGCTTAGTCAAAAGTTGACCCAAAAGTGGACTGCCTAACCCCCCACATAGCCAGATACGTCCTTTGCCATATCTGTTTCTTATATTCAATCATGCCAGCCGCAATACATACATACATAATGAATTACCAGAAGATGGTGAAATTTTGCAGGTTAGGTAAACAAGCATATAATGCCAGACATGCTCCTTACCACCTTTTTTCCCTTTTTCTCTCTTCTTTCCCAATTATTCATGTTTTCTTAGAAATAAATAAAATCCCAGATCACTCTCCTGGCCTTCCCAATATTAAGGGTCTAGGATCCCAATATACCATGTCAACGTCCTGTACAATCATGCGGTTTCTGTACCTGGAAAACTACTGGGTCTTTTCACTCCATTATGTTTGCAGCGCTATTTGGAAGATTTGTTGTTAGAAATAGGTTAAAGCTATTCAGCTTAACACTTCAGCTGATCAAGCATGTTTCACCTGATTTGGAAACATTATAAAACCAATCTTGCAAGATCAACAGTCTTGTTTTAGGGGTGTCTTATGCTGGAGCATGCAGACATCAATTTTTGGGGGAGTTGTCCACCTCAGGCAATTTGTGTATGCCTACGTTCTCTCCCTGCAGCAGCAGTGATTGATCCATTCCTAGAACAATTGCAAAAACATGAACAGGTGCACACCTTTCCATGTGCATGAACAGGTGCCGACCTGACCCAGATCTGTGTTGAGGACCCAGAGGCTGCTAAGCATGCAGGTGAGCCCAGCCCTTTCTATCATCAAAAACGCCTGCTTCTGGTTAGGTTATTGTTCCAAATTCCTGTGTGTCTGCTCTTACCCTTCTCACCATCCAATGCAGGCTGCCCAACCAAGCAACAGCCATGTGGATGTTCTGTTAGTCTTGTGCAGAGCATCCACATCGCTCTTTCTTGGGGATGTGCATTTTGTATGTTGCTATCTTTGCTGACCTGCCAAGAGGCCTGCGACCACATCCCTAGATCTTTACACTGGCTTGCTGGTCCCAGAACTCTCATCCTGTGCAAGATGTTTTTGCTTTCATCATGCCACAGCCTATCTTGTCCACACGGTGTTGTATGCATTTTGCAGTTAATAAAACTGTTGGGCTCGTCCTACCATGCTTTGCATGCAGACAGCATCACGTAGTTGGAGTTGGTCTTTTGTTCTGCAATAGTCAGGATCATGTCTCACAAGTTAATGCAGCACAGTTAGGCTCATCCCGTCATGCTTTGCTTGTATGCAGCATTGTGGTGGAATCAACTTATATTATATTCATGGGGTTTAATACGGCTGCAGCAATTATGGATGGCTCATCCCATCCCTTGCTTGTAGGCATCATTGTGCTGGAGTCCGGGTGGCCCAGGAGGGGAGACATCATTTTTGATCGGGTAGGGCATCATGCTGAAAAGAGGAAGAAAAGAAAAGAAAAGAAAAGAAAAGGAAAGAAAAGAAAAGTAGAGAAAAGAAAAGAAGAGAAAAGAAAAAGTCCAGCTTCGTGCATTAAGGGAAGGTCCCCCATCTTGCAAGCTAACTATAGGGCCTAAAAAGAAAAGAAAAGAAAAAGAAAAGAAAAAAAAAGGGCCTCACCGATTATGCTGAATCTTCACACGAGGCACCAAACAAGCATATCATGAGCAATATCTTTTCCTGTCATTGACATGCATGGATCAATACCATGCATCTTCTTCATGCATAAGCCAATTTTTTTGGCAACAATTGCAAGAACTTACATCTATGCGCACATGGTCTGTCTTGCAAGCTTGGGGGGTATATTGGACTTTCAAGGCATGCAAGCTATCTCAAAATTTAAATGCCCAATGGAGACAGTAGCAGATTCCAGGTGGAATAGTATGAGGCCTGTCGACTCTCTTGATTTTGATTTCCGTAAGGACAGGCACTGTGAAGCAGATGCGCTTTGCATGCACATGGGCATCTTCTTTGCCTCATACAATGTGCTCACAGGATAACCTTGCAATGTATAGATATTGATGGTGCTTGCGCACCTACCCACAACAAAAAAATCATACAATAACGACATGTGCACACACGTGCGCACACCCGCGCACACAGGTACAAACGTATACACGTACGCACACGCACACACACATACACACACAGGTGTGCCTGCGCTATTATCCTGGAGCCCCCTTGGCCCTCAAACTTGTGAGCGTGCACTTGCAGGATGCTGAAAAGGTGAGAGCAGCCTTAAAAAGCCCTGCTTCTTATTGTCTCCAGATGTCAGAGGTTCTTGAATTAAAGGTGTCAGATTGCAAAAAGGGGATTGTGGGTATACTGGAGCAAGGTGTGACGAGGATGCCTGCTTCTGCCAGTGTGCATGCAAGTGCGACTTCAAATTCCCTCATAGAAACTCACCAGTATCCTTAGTAAGGACTCCTTGCTGGCATGAATGGAGAAGTGGGCAACCATTTTGGCAACAATGTGCAACGTGCCATACCTGTTGCAGCCCTTAAAGTGGTCACTTTTGTCTGTGCTAATCTGTGATTGGCCATAAGCCATTTCCAGTTTGTGCGTATGTAACCTTTTGTCAGGCACGTCCATTACCGTCTGTGCATGCAAATAACCCCTGTGGGCGGGCATGTTGGGCTCTACACAGGTAGTGGCAAGACCACACTCCTTGGATGAGGCACTGCTATTTTTGTCTTTTATCTCATTGCATGCGAACAACCCTTGCAGGTGGGCGTGGTGGGCCGCACAGGCAGCGGCAAGACCACGCTCCTCATGGCCTTGTTCCGCATGTTTGAGCTGACTTATGGCAGGTGTGTGTGTCTCTTCTCTGGATATTTGGGTGTCTCTCCTGCAATTATTTGTTGAGAAACAGGGCACCCTTTCACAGCAAGCAGATGGTCTGAGGTTTCTTTGATTTCCTGAGTTGAAAACTTGTCGGCCTTTTTGAGCTGAACTCAATCCTGTGCATATTTTAATGGCCAAGTGGGGACCACATGCTGGTGCTTCACAGATACTTCAATTGTAGCATGGTAATCGATACATGCTGTAGCAGGAGAAGGCAATGGGCATTGAGGAGGAGGACGCCTTTACATCTTAAAAATGATCTTTTTGTGTGCTAATCAGGGCACATGAAAATAGTTTGCTCACTTCCATGACACATCTCCAATGTTATTATTGCACAATCCCCTCAAAGTGTGCACCGACAAATCTGCTTGATTTCTTGCAGGATTCTTGTGGATGGCATCAACATTGCCGCCATTCCGCTGCATGAGGTGATAAACTCCTCTTTGCTGCGGACCCAATGTGCCATTTGAAAGCATAAGCTGCTGATCTATCATTCCACAGCTTTTGTTTTGGGGAATGCATTCCTCCTTTTGTGGGGGATGTGCAAAAGTTTTTCCTTTTGTGTGCAGCATGCACAAAACTGTTCTGTTCAGATTCCCTGCCTGCATCATCTTTTGCCTCCCATCCATTCATGTGTGTCTTTTCCCTCTTTTTTCAAATCCTCAAAGGCTTGCACAGCAGTGTATAATTCGTCCAGAATTCCATGCATATGTTTGCAGATGCGCTCACGCCTGGCAATCATCCCACAAGAGCCAGTCATGTTCCATGGCACAGTGCGCTCCAACTTGGATCCCTTCAACACGGTGAGGCAGGCGTTGATTGTGATAGATTAATAGTCACTTACATTCCTTGGCAGTGTGCGCTCCAACTTGGACACCTTTGACACGGTGAGGCAGGCGCTGATTGTGATAGATAGACAGGCAATCACGTTCCATGGCATTGTGCGCTCCAACTTGGGTCCCTTTGACGTGGTAAGGCAGGCATTGATGACAAAAGTCCATTAGATAAAATCCATTGAAGTCCATTAAATTGGTGGTGCAACTCCAAGATCAAAAGGCAGCTTTGGTTTTAGGCAAAGACATCATGAGCGCACTGTCCAACTTTGCAATGTTTTTCAAGCTGATAGAAGTTGCTTTTTAGCTGACAACCTGCAAGGATTTACAAGATTAAGTTATCTCTGTTTCTGGCTTTCTCCTAGGCTAGCTGTGCTTAGAGTAGGTTTTAGGAGGCCCTTTGACGAGACCCTTGCTAGCTTGCTAGTTAGGGAGCCTTTCCTTGATGCACGTGCCTGCTTGGCTGACCTTGGCTGTCCTTCTATTCTTTGTTCTACCTAGGTTACCTACGCAGCAGGTGAACGTCGATGGTGGCAATTGCACCATGTTTGCATGCACACAGGTGCCAGATTTTGAGCTGTGGCGTGCGCTGGACCTGGTTCACCTCAAAGAGGCAGTGGCAGGGCTGCCAGGTGGCCTGGATGCACCGGTCGCCCAGGGGGGCTCAAATTTCTCTTTAGGACAGAAACAGCTGGTGCGTGTGTGTGTGTGCGCGTATGTGTGTATTGGTGTGTATGTTGTCACTGTGCCTGCTTGCAGATGTGCCTGGTGCAATCAACCAAGAGGAATGCGCAGCCCTGTTATGCTATGCAGGTGAAGGCATGCACAAAGGCCCTGCTTGAACAAAAAGGCACACTCATGTTTCAAATGCTTTACCTGGTAAATCAAACAACGCGTGTGTGCCTGTGGCGCCGGTATAGTGTACGTATTATTCATGTGGATGCACGACTTGCAGGTTTGCCTGGCACGCTGCGTATTGAAACGCACCAAGGTGCTGCTATTGGATGAGGCCACTGCCGCCATGGACTTGCAGACAGATGCCCTTATCCAGGACACAATCCGCCATGTGTTTGCGGAGTGCACCACGCTCACTATTGCACACCGCCTGGACACCATCATCTACTCGGACAAGGTCCTGGCTATGGCCGGTGGGGAGCTCAAGGTTTGTACAAATTTCTGGTCTTAAAGTGAGCTGCTGTGCTCATGTAAGCATCCTGCTTTTTCCCCGGTTGGCTGTGTGAGTAGAGCAAGATACCATCACGATCTTGCGCTCTGCACTCTGGCAGAACACCCAAAGCATTGAAGTTCAATGATTGAACACACATACACCATGCACGCATGTGCGCACAAAGCAGATGTGATCATTGACACATTTGGCCCTGGCTGACAGAGGCTGAAAGTAGGCATCAGGTTGGTCACTCTCACCCAGTAAACCCAGCAAAATTATGGCAAGGCTTCCGTACATATCCTTGAATTCAAATAAGTAAGGACACCTGCTTAGCCCTTATTTGGAGGCTGGATACTGGCTTGGAATAAGGGCACTGCTCCAAACGAATCCTGCGCACGAGTTTGGCAAGTGTCACTTTCTCAGTGTTCCAGATATGAAAAATACTGCAGCATGAAAATGAGAGCTTAGCATTTTTTTGCAACATGCTGCTAGAAGATGAGCACAGGATCATTCTAATGCATCAAAAAGGCTTCACTGACATGTCAGGTTCAGCAGGTATTCTCAATGCTCATGCCTCTCACTGCTCTGCTGCATGAAAGAAAGAAAGGCTGCGTAGGCAGTGAAAACACTCCCCACCTTCATCAAGGAAAAGAGGATACCTAGGGCCGAGGCACTGTGTATCCCCTTCACCAAGAGAAAAAAGAAAGAGGTCAGTGGGAATCAGGAGGGTTACTAGCAGTACCCCTTTTTAGTGATAAGAGTTTGAAGAAGTCTTCTCAAGAGCGCGTCTGGTGCTAGCAACTTTATAAGCGTACTGAACAGAATGAGCATGAAGCTTCAGAGCAAGTTTGATGGTTGTATGAGTGTCAAGACCAAGCTCTTTAAGAGGCTCCAAAGTGTGAGGGGTGTAGATGACCTCACCCACACTTATCAGAATGGTATGAAGAGTGACTTGAGCTGAGGCCCTTGAAAAATGGCAACATAGATCGTGCTGCTGCTCCTAGGAGGCCTCAAGCTGATTCTTAGGCCCAGTGTCTTCACAGTATTTGACCTCCACGAGACGGACGTGCCTCTGTTCTGGAAGAAACTGGGATGACGGACCTTGGAAGCAGTTGAAGTGGCGGTGGCTGGCGCTGAGTGCTCCCTGTTTGAAGATGCTTCGTTTCATTTTGAAAGTGTTGGCATTATCCAGAAGGTGTCGCTGACCTTTTTATGAACTGCGGGAAGTAGACTTCAACAGTAAGAGTAATATCCTGTGGAATACATGCCTTATTCAATCTTGCTTCGTTTCACAAGTAGCCTCAACACCCTGTCCCTCTTCTGTGTGCACACCTGTTCAGGAGTGTGGCTGCCCATCTGACCTGCTCAAGCAGCCAACTTCCATGTTTTCAAGACTTGTGGACGACACTGGCCCACAGGCAGGCGCAGCATTGCGACGTATGGCAGCAGAGGGGCCAAAGAAATAACACACACATAGAGAGAGAGAGAGAGAGAGAGAGAGAGAGAGAGAGAGAGGGAGTGAGAGTGAGAGTGAGTGAGAGGGGGAGAGAGAGAGAGAGAGAGAGAGAGAGAGAGAGAGAGAGAGAGAGAGAGAGAGAGAGAGAGAGAGAGGGTCTCTTACTGACAGACCAAAAAGTTCCTAAGGGCTAAGTGCAAAGATATTAAAGTAAGTTAGGGACTGGTTTTGAGTCTTGTGTTCTTGAGCGCATTTGTATGGTCATTTGACTGCGAATTGAGCTCATTATTAGTCTGTCTTGTATTGGAAAGAGCATCACCTTGAGGGGTCTGGGACTGCCAGGCTACAGTGTATAATTCCTGTCTTACTTCCGTGTCATCATAGATTTGAGCACACTTTTAGAAAACCTTCTCATTACTTTCATTGAGCTGATCAATGCGCTAGCAAGGTTCCGACAAAGGGGTGGAGTGCAATTGTATGCCATCTATTGATATCCTGCTTAGATGTCCCACATTTGATGCCTTTTCTTTTAACTAGGATTGATCTGTACATTATTTCATAGCACATGGTAAATGCATGTTTTTGATCGACGATGCCAGCACTTTTCTCTCATGGACAGGACCTGCAATACTGCAACTGCTCTGGTGCAACTTCAGCACAAATACTTGCATGTTGATGAAGAAGATTTCAGCTGCCCCGATTATATTTGCCCATCTTCTGCAAGCGAAGCTAAATGCTCCACTGTCTGTCTGCATCTGGCAGACTCTGAAATAGTGTCATGGTAAACTTATCCTAATGTAAGGGATTTGAAGGCTCTGCATTGAGAACAGAGCTGCTCAAGAGGTTGAAGGACTCCTCAGATTGGATGCTGAAGTGTTCACCTAGGATCTGCCACAGGAACCTTCAATAACATGCTATGCAACTTCATGAATTGGACATCCAAACCCGCCATAAACACCTATAGAAATTAAGTACTGTGAAAATACGAGGCTGGTGCCCAGCTGAAGCCTCACAGCAACAACACAGTGAGCTGTGCAAACAATTTCAAGGTGCCGAGACCACTCTCCACACAATCCTTCTGTGTGGGGGTGGGATTATCTTTACTGCCCATACCCTAAATCAGTCAACAAACTAGGGATTGACCCGCAAAAGTCTACCAAACTTGCGCTTACGCTCCATGCCCATTCTGTGCAAAATGCGCACAAATTCACTTCTACCAGACGTGCCATCAAAAACAAAAACACTCGTTATAATTCTGGTGCCCTGGGGCTGCGTGCTGCCAGGAACCCACCAGACCCACACTAGCGGCCCCCTTACCCTCTGGTGAGGGAGACTCACAGCTTCTTTGAGCCAAGGCGTTTTCTTTTTCTTAGTTAATGTAGGGAGCGTTCTCACTGCCTGCCTGGTTTTCTCTTTTTTTCTTATCTGCTCAAGAGGTTGTGCAACTGGCTGTAGCACGCTGCACCATGCACAGCATCCATATGTGCACGCGCATGCTTCACCCGGCAAATCAGGCTGCTAGTTGTAAAAACAATAGTACCTCTGGTCCTAGTACCCTTCCTAGAGGGGGTGCAGCAACCACTCACAGGGAACAACATAGGCACTGGACGAACCTGCAGGCTTACCGTCGTCCTATGTCTAGTAGACAAAGATGAGCTGAGTCAAGAGCCGGGGCTACATTGTTATTTTTTTTCTTTCCCGGTGCAGAACTAATAATATCCTCTGGTGCTCTTCCTCTGGTGCGGAACTCATAATTTCCTCATCATGATTTGACTATGTATCTTGACAGTTACGTTACCCATACACTCATCGCAGTGTGCGTCTTCTCCTCTAAATTTTCATATGATCCTTTTCATTGACCCCCCTTGAGCTGGGCGTGGTACGTCCCTTCTTTCAATCCCTTGGTGTGCTACATAATGATTACCTACCACACATGGCTCTTTACTCACTTACTTAATCCTTATTCATATATGTTTAACTCCTTCTACAATACTTCCTTTCTCAAATGCCTCTTACAACTCTTTTAAATGCTCTTCATGTACACATGAACTAGTTTCCTTTTTTTTCAATCTCCTTCCTTGCGCTTAAGCCTAGCAGTCATGCATTTTGACTAATGGCTTCACTCGTAAACCCTGTAAGAAAAAGAAAAGGAAAACTGCGCAGGCAGATGAAACTCACCATACATCAATTAAGGAAAAGGAGAAACATTGGCTCAGAAGAGCCGTGAGTCCACTCCACCATAAGCTGCAAAACGGAAAATGCTAATGGGGAGCTGGGGGTTACTCGAAGCACCCAGTTTCAGAACCTGGCTGTGAGAAGTATTATTGTTTCCAAAAGCATGCCTAGTGGTGAATAGCTTGTCGGCATACACAACAGAATGGAAATGAAGTTTGCAAGCAAGGTTAATGGCACATTGGTGGTCAAGTCCCAGTTGCTCAAAGTGGTTAAGGGTATGCTTAGTGTAACAGGTCCAACCAACACCAAGAAGGATGGAATGTAATGTGACAACTTTTCCACTTGTATTCTTGCATAGATCTGCAGGCTGCCGCTGTGCCGTTTCCAACTGTTGCCCAGGCCTAGTCTCTTCAGAATTTTAAATTTCTACCAATTGGACGTACCGCTGGTTCTCCCTGAGTTGATGGGGTTGTCTAATGCAGGTAGTTGTGTTGGACCTGTGTGGGATGTTGTGCCTGCTGCGTAACGCATGGTGTGAGGAGGAGGAGGAGGAGGAGGAGGAGGAAGAGGAAGAAGGAGTGAGTTTGGCATGGTAGGGGGTAATCAGCATAGCATCAGGACAACTAGAAAAGAAAAGATAAACTACGTAGGCAGAGGAAACTCTCCCTACATCAATTAAGGAAAAGGAGACACATTGGCTCAAAAGAGCCGTGAGTCCCCTCCACCAAGAAACTTATGAAAAGAATATCTTAATGGGGATCTGGAGGGTTATTGGAAGCACCCGGCTCCATAATCTGGCTGCAAGAAGTATTCTTGTTTTCAATAGCACGCCTAGTGGTAACAAGCTTGTTGGCATACATGACAGAATGGGCATGAAGTTTGCGAGCAAGTTTATTGGCGCGTTGGTGGTCAAGTCCCAGTTGTTTAAACTGGTTAAGGGTGTGCTCAGTGTAGCAGGTCCCACCAACACCCAAAAGGATGGTGTGGAGAGTCACAACTTTTGCATTAATGAGTTTGCAGAGGTCTGCATGCTGCCGCTGTGCCGCATCCAACTGCTGTCCAGGCCTCGTGTCTTCACAGTACTTGATTTCAATCAAGTGCACATGCCGCTGGTTTACATTCAGTTGGTGGGGTTGCCTCACACGGTTGGCTGTTGTGGCCTTCAGTGTGGGGTTGTGTCTGCTGCGTAAGGCATGATGGTGTAAGCAGGAGGTAGAAGGAGACGACTAGATATGAGATATATGAAAAGAAAAGAAAAATTATGCAGGCAGTGAAAACACTCCCCACATCAATTAAGGAAAAGTGGGTACCTAGGGCCGAGGCACCATGTATCCTCTCCACCAAGAAAAACAAAAGAAAGAAATCAATGGGGATCAGGAGGGTTAGTACCAGTAAGCCCGTGCCTGATCTTGAAGACGAGAGTTGAGAGGAGTCTTCTCAAGAGCGTGTCTGGTGCTAGAAAGTGTATAAGCATACTGGACGGAATGGGCATGAAGCTTCAAAGCAAGCTTAGTGGTTGTATGAGTGTCAAGACCAAGCTCTTTAAGAGGCTCCAGAGTGTGGGGGGTGTAGATGACCCCTTCCACACCTAACAAAATGGTATGGAGGGTGACTTGAGCTGAGGCCCTTGAAAGATCGCGGCAGAGGTCACGGTGCTGTTGCTTGGAGGCATGAGATATGATGTGACTTCCGTTTCTGTTTTGTGTGTATTCCAAGTACACCAGTGCTCTAAGGGCTGTTCCACAGGCTTCTGCGTGATCAGCAGTTGCTAGCGGCTAGTGAAGCTAGTCTGCCAGAATGCAGACTTTAGTTGTGCTCAGCAGACAGCTGCTGGGCATGGCTTTCCTTGGTTGGAAGGCTGACAGTGCTGACTCTGCTTGCTGTTGAAGGTCTGGAACTCCAGTCTTTCAGCTATCATCCTGCTTTCTTTTCTCGTTGCTGGACCTGTCTTCTTTCTCTGTCTGCCGTGCTTCTCTCAGTCTGAACTTCGTGGTGGGTGGGTCGTACGGTCTGTGCACCAATGTGGCCCCCTTTCCTTAATTGATGTAGGGAGTGTTTCACTGCCTATGTAGTTTTTCTTGTCTTTTCTTTTCCAAGTATTGTGAGCTGAGCATTTTATTGGCCAGCCTGTCCTGAGTTCTGGTCACAAGCCTCAGTGTTTCCACTCAGCTGCCCTTGTAGGCGGATATAGTGATGTAACCTTACCTCACCTTCAGTTTCTGTGACCTCTGTACTTGTGGTAAGTCTTTCAAAAGAAAACTACCAATTTGATGTACTCATTAAAGATCAGCTTGATGTACTCATTAAAGATCAAATCAGTCTTGGGGAGACTGTCAGAGCATGTGACAGGTGTGACCAAGGAGGATTCCATATGAAAAGCATGCCTTGTTCCTTTGTTCTTGCATTCCACCGTATTCTCTTTCGCACACCTTCTCTGACTTCCCCTCTACTCACAGAACTCTTCTGGACGAGTCAGGCTCTTTTTACTATACTCAAACCAGCTCTGAGGGTGTCTTTCATTTCAAATGCTTCTGCAAGAAATCCTTGCTGGAGCAAACTAACGAAACTTATTGTTTTATTTCAGAACTTATGGGCATTTTTGTGCAGCTGGAACAGCTGAGCAAGCCAAGCAGCCAAACTCAGGTAGGCTACCTGGCTGAAAGGCAAATCCCATTACAAGGTGGCATTGTTGACTTGTCTGAGTTCAGGGGTCTCATGCCTGCACCCTTCTTGTCACAGAATTCAGGTGGAAACTTGATAGCATCATGAAATTAGGTGCCCATATGAGCTTAGAGTTGCAACAAATGTGATTGGCACTCTGTAAAAGACGAAGAGCACACTATCGTGGATCACTCTTCTTAATGTGTTACAAAACCTGCACACTTGCTTCCAGCACCTATTTAGTTCTGCACCCCCAAGTAAAGCATCCCGTCTTAAGAACTATTCGAACCAGGCTGACATCCTACTAGATCCTAGTAGGATCAGGCAAATCTGTGTCAGCATGCCTGAAATGCCTGACTTTCAATTGTTTTTGCACTTGCTCTCTAGATCACACTGGTTTGATTACAGGCACCTTGAATGCCTCAGCTAAGCCGACCACATAGGCAGGTACAGCTATGTAACCCTTTTCTTCCCTCTTCATACTTAACATTCGTTTTGAATGGCTCACATCATGCTCATGAATTTCAACACAAAAAGTAGTCTGCATTATTTATTGCTTTTGCGGGAAATTATCCTGACTTCTTTCGAAGGAAACCAAGAAAGTGAGATCCTTTGCTACTCAGTTCAGGATTAAGTAGCTGCAAAAAAAGTTTATGCAGCAGGGAAGAAGCAAAGATGCTTGGGACATTCGAGATCAAGCCTAAGCCCCCATCTATTCACAGGCAACATCTCAGCATGGCCAGGATTTAATTCAGCGCCTAACAGCAGGGAATTAATTCTTTCTCTCCTGACCAAAATAGTATCTGCCGTGATCAAATTTGTATGAGTAACGACCCGGTGAAAATTTGAAATTGCTCGAACTGAGGTGTTGCACTCCAGACAGGAACCTTGAGCCCAGGGCTATACAACTACAGGCACAAAAGAATAAACTCAGTATGAGCTAGAAAGAGACATGGGAGGCTGCCAAGCTGTCTCAGAGTACTAAACACAATGCAACACAGGGAGCATCCCAATCAAACGCAAAAAATGTAAAAATGTTTTCATGCACGTGTGCTGGGATAAAAGATGCACTCCAATTTATTGCACATGAGTGGGTAAAGAGGGTCAACCATCTCATCAAAAAGGCTCCAACAGGCTCAAATTAGCTCCTTTGGCCCTTTTTGCCACTTTGCAAGACCCTCTTATTCCAACCCTATTTATGACCTCCTTGTGTGGGTGATACACCCAAAAAATGCACCCTCTGCCTGCACAGCACCAATTCGAGTTCCCTAATTATGAGTCTGATGCATTCCTTTTGCGCCATTCCCCTTGACCAGTCATGATCCCAACTTCAGCCAATCCCCATGAACCAGCCGTGCTGTAATCCCGTGAGTATTCCTCTGCTCCTTAAAATTCCTCCTCCTCCTCACCCTCCTCCACGGTATTCTCAACCAAGCACAAACTCAATCCCCTCATCATGCTTTATTGGAACTCTCTGCAATATGCTGAAGGAGCCCCTTCTCTTTATGTTTGAAGGCTTGCGTGCTGATTTAGTGTTACTGCAATCATATGCCACAAAGGCCAGCCATCAGCCAAGTCACAGTTCATGCCCAAATGTACAAGCGCTGTGATGCCCAAATGCACTCATGACTCATCTATCGAAAGCCCATATGTTCATTAGTGCCACTGCCCATGATGTCCCTCCAAGCAACCTGCCCACAATTGAATGCTCACCAACGTAATGCTTGCAAATGTAATGGTCAGGTCCACCATCTGCTTCCAACCATGGACAACTTTGACATTTTGCCTCAGCCACTGCTCTGCATTGGGGACCTGGTAGCATTATCCTGATGAATCCCGACCTGCAATGAAGAGTATCTCAAAAGTGTACTCGACCCTGGAGGACCACGTTCCTCGGTGCCCAGGAGAATTTGTGGGAGAACTCTTAAGCCTGCACAGGGCAAAAGGAGCCCCATGCAAAGAGGACAGGCTCCTTAGCAAGCAGAATCGCTAATGACATCTTGCTGGGAGCCCTAACCAAGGCTGCCCACCAAAGCATGTGCAACTACATGCTTCTGTAGATTTCTTCCCTTGCAGTCCGAAAAAGGGAACAGCATCTTGCTGGTTGACCCAATCTCAAGGCTGCCCTCCAGAGCAGGTGCAACTGCATGCCCCGCAACGCCACCTAATGCTGCACCAAGACTGACACAGCTCGTGGGTCCTTCAAATCACTGCTCCATCTTTTCTGCTCCCCCTTAGCTACGGAACCAGCTCCCTAATGATTGGGTCTTTATAAGCGGCGGTAGTGTGGCACCTTCACTCCCCCTTCTACCGGCGCCAGTGCGCTCACTCCGCATACCTGCGCTTGGTGTGGGCGGCACGGAGCCTCGCATGGTGGCTGTGGGTGAGGATGCGGCAGAAGTCAGTTGTGAACCCCCACCTGCTCCTGCTCCTACACTACCCCAGCTATTGTGGCCTGTCAGCTTGCTATCATTGAATCGGCCCTTGGTATGTGCACGATTTGCAGGCAAGGAACCTTGGCATGTGTCAGGTGTCACCGGTGTCAGGGACCGACTGGTTTGAGGGAAAGTGGGTCCCCTAGGGCTGGTCGGAGCCCTTTGTGGGAAAGCCCCTCGAGCAACGGCGGATTCTAACGCGCCCAGCAGCGCGTGCATGACCTGCTGCAGTTGCAGCTGGGTGAAGTTGCCTACATGTGTGCGTGTATGTGTGTATGTATGTGTGTATGTGTGTGTGTGTGTGTGTGTGTGTGTGTGTGTGTGTGCGCGCGCGAGTGCGCTCAGCTCACCCACTGCAGATGGCACTCCATCTTTGAAGCATTTTCTGGCTGGAACAAGACTAGGTGAGGTGCGGCAAACTAATATAATTTATCATAATATCAGAGAATATATTACAATACCATCACTTTCTACATATTGCATGACGCTCATGGAATATTAGTTTCCAAACAGTCAGAGTCTGGACGAGTACGACAGTGAAACAAATGGGGAAAGGATGAAGCAAGCTTCCTGTGATATACCAGCCTACAAAAACCCTGCTGAGGCCAAACGCCACCTGGGACAAACTGCGATAAGCTCAAGGAGAGCTATGATGTGGTAATCGTGTCAGAGCAGGAGCCCAAGGGCCATGCTTGCTGAAGTGCAAAGGCTGTAGTGTGAGGTCATGGTCCCCAACAACCCCTCACAAACATGCAAGCAGTAACAATCTTTATGCACACACCCTTGCAAGGAAGAGGAGGTGATTGACCTGGATGATGGTGATGCAGAAGCAGGCCCCAGCCACTCTGCCAAGCGCTAGCAGTCATTTCAACCCCTATGTGCTGTCAACTGAGAGGCAGGCAATTGTCAACAAGTACTCTACTTCATCAATACACCCAGGTCCCCCTTCAGACGACCTTGTTAAACAGTTACCACAGATACATGATCAGCCAAAGCTCTGGAAGTTTCCTGTTTTGGATGTTTGCTTAAGCAATTCCAGTGTGGGCAAGAAAAAGAGTAGAACAGCCGCTTGAACAAGGCAGCCATTGTGCGGCTGCACACAACAGTGCTTGCGTAATTAACCGCCTTCCTGCTAATTTTTCCATTTTAGAGGGACTCGACCAATCAATTCCTTGGGTGCAAAACTCCCACAGCACCAAATATAAAGATAAGTGTAGGTGTGGGACTACGTATCAGGGTATTATTTTTTCCACTTCGTACCACTACGTATTTCAGCGAGATGATTTTGTTGTGTAAAACACAGATGTTGTGTATAACACAGATCCTTTACAGACGAGGCCATAGGAAGGCCACTGGAAGGCCAGAAGCTTCCCTGCATGTTGCTCTGCTGCTGCTGCTGCTGCTATGGCATCAGTGACAATGGGGAATGGAGGACGGTCCCATGGATGAGGTGCTGCGCATGCATGCGCACCTGTGCACCTTCCAATCAGTGCAGACACAGAGGTGTTGACATATTCTAGAATATGCCCTCGGAACTTTGAGCTTCCAAATGCCTGGCCTGGCTATCAGCAGCAGGGACCCAAGGGCCAGGCGCAGATTGGCGCAACTAGCATATTTTGTCCATGGTGGATTGTTAAATTCCTACCAATTTCAGAAATTCTAATTTTGCACTTAGTTTTGCTTTGGAACACTCCATACTGGGGAACAAGGAATCAAATTTCTCCACTTTGTAAGGCTTCTGTTTTGGGCCAAATGTTTTATTGATAACCGTATGTACACGACCAGTTCATTAATTACATAATTTTAAGGCCTCAAAACGAACTTTAAAAACAATTATGGAGCCTCAGACGAACTCCAGACGAACCCCAAAAATCAATTTTACTCCCAAATTTCCCTAGCAAAACCAAAACGAATTCCCAGAAAAACAATTCATCTCTTCCCTGACGAGCCTTTGACGAACCTCTGACGAACTGCAAAAAGTAATTTTTTGGGGTCAGCCTGACGAACTGGTCGTGTACATACGGTACATGACAATCCCACACCTGTGGTTATTCTTGAATTGGGACTTATTATATAATAAATTACATATATATATATATATATATATATATATATATATATATATATGATTTTGAAAACATAATATTTCAGGCCACAAATACAAGATAAGGCTGTCCCAGGCGCCCCCAGAACACATCCATCTCAGGCGCCCCTCCATCTCAGGCATCTGAAAAAAAACATTGCCATAACCAGGCACCCCTGGCACCCCAAGACCTCACCTGCACAGGCCTCAGACCTTTGCTTGGGGTACAAGGTGGGCCCCAAATGGACATCGTGGGCCTTTGCCCATGAGAGCAATCGTCGGTACAGCGCCTGCAATTGGCAGGTATAGATGATCTTGCAGATCACAGAAGCAGTTGCAAACACATGAAAAAGGCAATGACTCATCATCCCGTAGTACCTGTGCAAAGCTAAAACAGTATCTGGTACATCAAAAAGAAAAGGGTTCATTATGAAGATGTTTGGCCGGAAGATGTTGTATTGAGGCTATGGTGACATTAACTGTATAAAAGCTGGTGGACCACCTGCTGGTACTGGTTATGATGGTTAAAAAGAAGGAGAAACATTCAAGTTAATAACATAATTCCAGAGGGGGCTATCTGAGGTCTAAAATTGCCTGTTTTTTGCATGCTTCCCCCGCTTATGTGCGCAACAACTGGGAACCTTGGCATCCTCTGGCAGCCAGTTTCAATTCTGCAACATTATGGTTTCAAAGTTCCCAGATACGGCACACATGCCTAATTAGCTGCGGTGAGAACCCTAGTTTTCACCACCAAAACCCATATCTGACCACCCACTGCACCAAATTGGGTGCTTTATAATGATTTAGGGTCCTTGTAACAAAAGAATACCATTGCCAAAAAAATGGAGCAACGAGACCCAGTGGTTGGTGTTATGTGGCGATTTCAGCCATTTTCCCATAAAAAGCACCGAATTAGGGTTTACGTGCCCCATGTGAGCTTGAGCCCAGTCCATCTAAGTACACTGGGAAATTTACCAAAATTTGAGCATATGCTCTGATAGCTTGTAATGCCAGCCACACTTTAGAGCTAAAATTGTCCCAACCAGATGAAGTGGCTGTGGATGGGCTCATTTTAAATGCAAAAAGGAGCATAGTTGGGCACATGCTTAGCATTGACCCCCCAAACAGGCATGTTTTCACATGCTCCCAGCATAGGTGTCCCAAAACTATGAACACATAAGGTTTAAAAATGTCTTTCAAAGGAACTGGAGCTTTATTGTTCAGGGTTTTGGGACTCACGCCTATTTAGCCGCGGCGTGAACCCTACTTTTTGACAACCTAATCTCCATTCCCGACCACTTACAGCACCAAATTGGGCAATGTTTGGTGGTTTGGAGTCCTTATACCAAACAAATATTATTGCAAAAAAATGGAGTGAAAATACCCAGTGGTTGGTGAGGCACAAAACTCCAGCCATTTTCTTTAGAGGAAACCCAGCACGTGGGGTGCCAAAATGTCAATTTCAACCCCTTTCATTCCTTTTTGAACAAGCAGGATGTTAGCACAGTACATGGAGGTTACAAATACATAATTCTGGGAGTGAAAAATTGTTCCAGGGTGGATCTGTGGGCCCTTTTTGAGTGATTTGAGGCCAGGAAAGTGATCTGGGGTCCTCTATTTTTCATCGGTTTCTGAGGAACATGATAGAGCACAAATTGTTGGCATGTTTAGGTTTGAAAAAGGACGACGAGGATGAGCAATACCAGCAATCTAGCCCGGTCGACCCACTCTGATAACTTACATTATACACTGCTTTCCTTACCTGCACCTGCTGCTGTGCCTCCGAGCCAGCCTTGTCCTGCAACTGCCCAGGCTCTGCTGTACCATCCTGCTGCAGCGCCGCAACAGATTGCTGCAGCTCCTTGACGCGTGCGCGGCATGCTGCAAGCTGGCGGTCCCTCCCAGACAGCGTTTCTTTTACGCCAGCAAGCTGAAGTGTGCATGGAGGGCATGTGAAGCAAGCTGTGCAGACATGGACAGGGTGCTACATATTTGCGTTCAATGCTCGCAGTTGGAACTGTGGATGGTGCAAAAACCACTAGGTGCGCATGGTCCGCCCACTTGCACTGGCAAGCTGGAGTGCAGGCATCAGGACTTGACGCAGCATGCAATTGACAGGCAGGAGTGCAAGCCAGGGAGACGATGCGTGCAAAAAGCATTCAAAATGAGTGCATGCTTTTAGTTAGGGAATGCGTTGCGTCCCCATTGTTTTTTTGACCATTCAAGCATTGGCACAAGAGAGAAGCACATAGGTGTCAGCCAAAGTAAAGGAACCCGTCAAGCACTGAATAAGCCCAAAACTGCTGCACTCAAAGCACTTCCATGAGCCCAGTGCATCGGTGCACACTCTGGTTTACTGGGGCACTCGAAAGCACTTCCATGAGCCCAGTACACTGGTGCACACTTTGATCCGCTCAAAAGCACTTCCACAAGTCCAGAACAAAAACCCCTATACTGAACCCTGACTTGAGAATGGCACGGAATGGACCCAGGCACGGGAGCCATCTACGTATGTTTTGCATTCTTAAATATGTTTAATGGTGTCGCCAATAAATTTTTGCATACATTTCCCATTGCGCCCACTCGTATCCGCACCCAAACTTGTCAACCCACCCACGAACTCACTCCACCACCCTTCTCTGCGCCCCCCCACCCCCCCAAACACACCTGCTGCAGCTGCCCCTCCAGTTGAGCCATGTGCATGTCCTTCTCTGTGACTTGCGCTTGCAACTCCTCAAGGCGCCTGGCCATGCGCTGCACAAGGCACATGCATCCATACATGCGTGAAGTCATGGTTTGAGGCTGCTCCTGAGCTCCCTCCCAAACTTAATGGAGGAATCAGTTAAGCACGTACAATTTATGAAGACAATATGCTAACATTTTCAATCTTACGTTGAGGATCGTATAACCTTAAGAGAGCTTAGCAAGCTCTTAGCTTCCCTCAATGATCCATCAAAATTCCAGCAAAAGCACAAAAATGAGTCATGTATTATTATTTAGAAGGGGCTTTCTATGTTGCGCGCGCACACACGCACGCATGCACGCGCACACACACACACACACCTCAATCAATCCCCTCATCCTCTCACACCGTTCAGCCTCAGCGGTTGACAGCCCTGCTCCAAGCGCTTCTGTTTGGCTGGCTGGCGTCTGCGGGTGAGACGTTTGCCTGGCCTGCGCCACTTCTGCCACCAAAGTCTGTGTGTGCTGCTCGTGCTGCAAAGGATGAGCACACGCACGCAAACCAGACAAGCTTCAACAACACTGGGAGTGCTGAGCGTGCTGCAAAGGATGAACACACATCTACAAGAGATAAGCATTAACGATAACGACGGGCGTATCCAGAAAAAAGCATGCGTACGCTGCACGTGCTGCATAGGATGGACACACACACACACACACTCATACACACCAGACAAGCACCAACAACGCTGACGGGCAGCTCTGTTTGGATTAAAGTTTGCATGTGCTGTTGCAAAGGATGGACGCACATCACAAGAGACAAAAGTTTCAAGATCACTGACAGGTGGCTCCATTTGAAAACAACATCTAACAAGATAATAGTGTGTTTGCTGCATGTGCTTCAAAGAATCAACACGTGTGCAGGAGATACAAGCAGCAATAATACCGAGGGCGGCTCCATCCAAAATCTAGAAATCAAGAACCTGGCAGGGCATGAGCACAAGGGCACTTGGTGTGCTTCGGCCTGGCTTTCCAGCCCAGCTTACTTAATTGAAAAAATGCTGCAGTCAGTAATCACATTATTACAATTACACATGATATTCTATGAGGCTTGCTAGTTGCTAGGCATGAACTGTCCAGAGACCTCAGGATTTTGAAGCCCTCTCGTAACACACCAGTCTTTTCCTCTCTCTGTTCTTCATAGGAACAGACTTTGCCATCGGAGAGCACCTGTGGTCGACTGCACAAATGCAACAGTTGGCCCTAAAAGCTTCCCTGTCACACAAGCACGACACAAATCAAGATTGCAGCACTTGACTCACATGCTTGGCTGCCTCTCGCAGACCTTGCAGCTCAGCATGTGCCTGGGCCAATCGCCCTGCGTGCTCCTGAACAGCAGCCTGTGTGTGCGTGTGTGTGTATGCATGCTTGTGTGTGTGTGTTTGTGGATATGTGTGTATGTGCGTGTATGCATGTGACCTTGCACAGCAGGCATAATCTTCCTTGCATGTCACCCGTTCATTTCCTTCCTTTTCTTAATCTTCTCTGCTGGTCTCGTCCAGTTTGGACTGCCAAGTTTGGACACTGCATTGAAGGCTTCCAACATGGCAAACAGGTGCATCAAGTCTGCACACTGGCGCTTCAAGGGAGCACACCAGTGTGTGAACACAGCAGCATTGCGTGTGAGCACTGCAATGAGGCGCTGCAAGGCTGCACACTGTGGTGCAAACGCTGTTGAGTGGCGCGTCAAGATGACATGTGGTGGGCAAGCTCAGGTGGCAATGCCCAGAAGGAGGGAATAAGATGGCATTGTCGGAGAAAGGTTGAAGGCCGCTCCCTTGCATCCTATGTGGAGACACCTGGTGGAGTCGCGCCTACGTTTGTAGGTTATCGTGGCTTATGTGCGTGTACCCACCCAGCGCAACACAAGCACGCCCTGACACACGATCCAGACCCCGTCATGAATTGCATCTCGACAAAACATTCAGGTGCAAAGGAACAAGGGACCTTCAGACGTCCGCATGCAGACACACCTGGGAAGTCTCCAATTCTCTTTCTTTAGAAGCCACCTGAGCATGGGCCTCACTTAGTGCTGCCTCTAAATGTGCTCTGGATGCCTGCACGCGTGCACACACACATGCATGGCACCATCAGAAAATGGTGCATAGAAATATGGCTGGAGGGAGCATATGCTCTGAAGCAGCAAGAAGTGATTGTGCAGCATTGAAGGGCCACTAGAATGGGAGACAAAGCCACTTTGGATCCCCCTTTCTTCTATCCTCCTTGCACTTCCAGAAGCCATACAGTCCTTCTATGATGCTATGGACTGCGTACAAGACAAATCGATGAAGGGCTTTAATTAAGCCATGCAGCATTGCTCTCGACTTTCATCCTTTAGCGCTTTAGAGATATTATTTGACAACCTCATTTTCCACGTAAAATGAGGGCATGCATTGCTGCAAGAATTATGTTTTTACTCTCTTTACATCCTCATTACTAGAGGCAGAAGCACACAGAAGCAGCAACAAAATATATAAACTCCTGTAAAGGGTAGGCACACACACATACAAAAACACATGCACATGCACACACACACACACGCACACACACACACACACACACACACACACACACACAAACACGCACATACACACAGGCACACACACGCACAAACACACACACACAAACACTTGCAAGCAGCCACAGTGCACGCTACCTGAGACACCTGCAGTTCATGGGCCGTTGATGCCAGCAGAGCCTCCGCTTGCCGCTGCGCTGCCACCACCCTCTCCACCTCTGCCTTGACATCTTGCACCTCTTCCCCTCTGTGCTCACGCGCGCCCCTCATTTGCTGCAGCTCTCTCAGTGCCCCTGCCAATGAGGCTTGCAGCTTACCCTGGTGTGCCAGCACTTGCGCATGCTCTGCTTGCAACCCTGACAGCTTGGCCTGGCCATCCTCATGCTCATGCAGCAGCTGGGCATGCTGGCCCTGCAGTTCAGACAGTGCGGCCTGCACCTCACGCTGTGCGCGCTGCGCCTCACGCTGTGCGTGCTGCGCTTGGACCATCTCCTCTTGCACTTTGGACAGCGCCGCCTGCAGCCCCAGGTGTTCTTGTTGCAGCTGGGCATGCTGCTCCTGCAGCCCAGACAACATCCCATGTCCTTCCCCCTGTTCTCGCTGCGCCTGGGCTTGCTGTTCTTGGAGAGCAGACAGAGCCCCCTGCGCCTCTGTATGGTCATGCTGAAGCTGCTCATACTGCACCTGCAGCGCATCCTGCTGCATTGTCAACCGCCCTAGCTGCTCCTGCAGTCTCGCCTCTTCCTTTCGCACCGCTCCAAGTTCCGCTGCTTGCTGCTTGCTCTGCTCCTCCAGTTCACGCACGCGCTGCTGCGCCTGCTGCGCCTGCTGTGCAAGCTGGCCGTGCTGTGCAAGCATTGCCTCCTGTGCCTGAGTCTCTGCCGCCAAACACCGCTGCTCTGCCAACGCAGCCCGCTGCTCAGCTTCGGAGATTCGCTTCTCTGCCTGTGCCACCTCGACTTGTGCCCTCGAAGTCGCTGACTCTGCAGCTTCTGCTCGCTCTACTGCAGCAGCTCTTTGCTGCTCCAGTTCCACATGCCACCCCTCTGCCTCCGCCACCTTGGCTAGCGCACTCACAGTTGCTGACTCAGCAGCTCCTGCGCGCTCCACTGCAGCAGCTCTCTGCAGCTCCGCCTCTGAGATTCGCCCCTCTGCCGCTGCTACCTTGGCTTGCGCACTCACAGTTGCTAACTCTGCTGCTTCTACGCGCGCGACCAAACTACTGCCCTGCTGCTGTGTCTCCACAGCTCTCGCCTCAGCTGCTGCCAGCCTTGCCTCTAAATCCCTCAGCAAGCCCTGTGCCACAACTGCTTGCTCTTCTGCTGCACCTGCCCGCTGCTGCGTCTCTGTCAACTGTGTACTCAGCTCCCCTATCTTCCCCTCTGCGTCAACCAACTTCTGCTCAGCTTCCTTGCGCAAGGCATCAGCAGCCTCCGTGCGCTGCAGCATTTCTGATAGCTGTGCATCCAATGCCACAGCCCTCTCCTCTGCTTCAACCACCTTCTCCTCCATTTCCTTGCACCGTGCATTAGCGGCATCTGCGCGCTGCTGCATTTCTGACAGCTGCGCACCCAGCGCTGCAGCCCTCTCTTCCGCCTCCTTGCACTGCGCTTCTGCAGCACGTACGCCCTCCTTTGCAGCCTGCACCACCTGCTGCACCTCCTCCTGCTGCGCGCCAGGCGCTGCAACAGCTGCAGACAGCTGCGCCTCCACAGCCTTCACAGCTTGCGCGCCCTCCTCCTGCAACTTGTCCAGCGCAGCAGCATGGCGCACAGCTTGCTCCTTGGAGTCTTGCAAAGCTTGGTCACGCTGCTGCGCCAGTGCTGCTGCCTGCTGTCGTGCATCTGCAAGTTCCTCCCTCAGTGCACCCGCTGCTGCTTGGGCTTCAGCCAGCTGGGCAGGCACCTCCCCGCTGCTGCTGTTGCTGCTGCCCTGCTGCCCCCCTGTGTGCTGTGGGGATGGGAGTTGTGCATCAGCGGGGGCTGGAGTCAGACCATCAGCCTGATCCTCATGTTGGGCGGCAGCCTGCAGCTGCGTAAGGGACAACAACATAAGTGTTTGATGGACCAAAGGGCCCATAGTCTGGAATCAGAACTCATCTTTCCTGGTGCATGAAGAGAACATGCAAAACACCACCTACGCAACATGTCATCCTGCACCCTTCCCTGTTCCTTCAAATGTTCCAGCACTCCCAAATCTGGGTATACCTGCGTCTGTAACTGAGCATCAACGGATATTGCAAAGGCTTCCTCAGAATTTCTCTCTCAGTAATCACTTCCATGTAAGATACAGTGTAGCCTGGAAACCCTGGACTTCTTGAATGAAATCAACCCTCCTGCCCACTGTACAGGTACCTGTGCAGCCTCATAGCTGTTTTCTTGCAGCTGAGCTGCCTGGGCGCTTGCTCCAGCGCTCTTCAGCTTCTCAGCTTCAAGCTCTCGGCATACCTCCTCAAGCTGCAAATACATGCAACCATGTGTGTTTACGCATGTGGTCGCATTGGGAGCTGTGTGTGTGTGTGTGTGTGTGTGTGTGTGTGTGTGTGTGTGTGTGTGTGTGTGTGTGTGTGTGTGCGCGCGCGCGCGCGCGCGCGTGTGTGAGTGTGTGTGTATGCGCGTGCGCATGGGCCATGCTACACATTCAAGTTCTTATGCTGAATGCAGTATCATTTCCAAAAAACAGGGATGGGTCATACTTGGCTTTGAGAGTTGCGGAATGCGTATGCACTCGATTTATGTTCAGTTTTTGCAGTTCTTGAGTGTACTTGGTGATAATTATTTATTTGGTGAGTTGCCATACGCGTATAATACTCATTTTTATGGCAATGTTTGCTGTACACGGACATACTCCAAACACGCATGACCTATCCCTGTCCAAGAGTGCACATTTTGATAACTCTGATACACAGTAATAAGCATGCAGGACTAAATGATAACCATCCTGATGAAAAATTTGAGATACGTGTCTGCTTGCCTGTGCATATCAATTCGGCCTGTGCATAGCATTTCAAATCGATATATGGGCACATTCTGGCCTACGTTGCTCAGGGCTCCCAAGCAGACAAACACAAAGAAGAGCAATGCCCACCAGGCCACGTCATGCTTATCAACTAAAGTGCAACCAGTTGGCAATCATATTCAAAGCCCATTCCTTTGCCTCCTGCACCTTCCTTGCCATCTTTTGACACAAGCTCACACCAGTATGCGCTGCTCTGTTACCTGCATTCAAGATGTTAAGTCCTGTGCTTCCCTCCACCATGCATGTCCATAAAATCACCAACATTACAATCCTCAATGAATGCGGCTCCAGCAAGCAAGCAGTCGGCAGCTGACCAACCTGCTTTGCAGATGCCTCAAGCTGACCCTGCAGCTCCCCAACCTGCTGCCGCAGCCCTTCCAACTCTGGGTGTGAGCTAGCTTGAGCTGCCTGAGCAGTTTGTGCAGCTTGTGTAGGGTGTGCCTTCTGCTTCTCCGTCTCCTGCTGGGCAGTCTGTGTGTGTGTGTGTGTGTGTGTGTGTGTGTGTGTGTGTGTGTGCGCGCGCGCGTGCGTGTGTGTGTGTGTGTGCGCGTGCGTGTGCGCACGCGCGTGCGTGTGTGTGTGTGTGTGTGTGTGTGTGTGTGTGTGTGTGTGTGTGTGTGCGTGCGTGTGCGCACGCGCGTGCCCACTTGAACAGGATATAAGGATTACATTGTGTGTAGTTGTGGCAAAGTAACAGCGGCGCGGATGAGAAAAGGTGCATAGATGCTTCAATGCGTTGCCTTGCTGCTCGGAGAATCTCTGGATCTGCTTTTGTGATACTCACTGGATTGGTGAGCCTCTGAGGAGCAAAGTTTTGTGCAAGCCCGTACGTGCATTGAACATAGCATCACTCAGTGACTGCGTGCATGAAGCTGCGTCAGAAAACAAAAAAAGGAAGCTCCCGGTACTTGCCTGTAGCGCCTTTTCTGCAACTGCATCCCCTGTTGGCTGCTGCTCCTCTCTTCCAGCCAATTCAGATTGGATAGCTGCCGCTTCTTGCTGTGCATGGGCCAGTTCAGCCTTGGCAGCAGCAGCCTGCGCTTGGGCATGCTCCACCTGTGCGTGTAATTCTTCCACCAAGGCCTGGGCTCCCTTGAGCTTCCTTTCAGTCTCCTCGTGGCTGGCGTGCTCTGCAATCAGCTCTACCTGGAGCTTTTGCTCAGCCTCCGCTTGGCTGGTTTTTGCCGCAGTCAGTTCTGCCAGGAGCTTTTGCTCAGCCTCCGCTTGGCTGGTTTTTGCCGCAGTCAGCTCTGCCAGGAGCTTTTGCTCAGCCTCCGCTTGGCTGGTTTTTACTGCAGTCAGCTCTGCCTGGAGCTTTTGCTCAGCCTCCGCTTGGCTGGTTTTCGCCGCAGTCAGCTCCGCCAGGAACTTGTGTTCAGCCTCTACTTGGCTGGTTCTTGCTGCAGTCAGCTCTGCCTGGAGCTTCTGCTCAGCCTCAGCTTGGCTGGTTTTTGCCGCAGTCAGCTCAGCCTGGAGGCTTTGGAGCTGCGATCTCAGGAGGCCGCACTCCGCGTAGGCTTTCTCAAGCAGGGCCAGCGTGTCTGCATTGCTGCCGTTGCTTGGCCTGGGGTTCTGCGAGGGAAACCGCATTGCATGAAGAGCGTTTCAGAAAGGAGGCCACCCTCTGTGTAGGCTTTCTCGAGCAGGTCCAGCACGCCCGCATGGCTGCTGTTGCATGGCCTGGGGCCTTACAAGGGAATCCAAACCAAACCACATCGCATGAAGTGTGAAAAATCAAAGAGCCCGTGAAAAAGAGGCAGGTCTGTCTCTGAGCATCACACACATACACACATTCTGCGCCTTGAAACAGACATGGAAATACTCAAGTGCAAAGCTTATTGGCAAAGGAATTTTTTGTGTACCTGCTGCTGCTGCTGCTGCTGCTGTTGCTGCTGCTGGGAATGCTGAAATTTCAGCAGGTCCACCTCTACACGCCGCAGAACGGTTGCCTGCTCCAGCTCTGCTGCCAGCCGAGCAGCCTCAGCCTGTGTGTAGATGCAGTAAAGCTGCAGCATGGGACTGCAACCTGTGCATAGATGCAGCACAGGACTGCAGGCTGTGTATAGGTGCAGGACCAATTTGGTTTCAGGTTACTTTCTTTGCTTCGGAAAGGCCGACCTTGTAGGCAGGCACAGCTATGTGACGGTCTGCCTTTCCCGTGCAGTTGCTGCACGGGACTGCACTGCGAGAGTCATAACATCATTCTAGCTTGCATGAGCTTTTGTTAACTCGTTTTTTGCTTTTGTTTGGTGACCTGTCCAAACCAGCATAAGGTCCAGATCACTGTTGTAAAAAGCTATCTTATTTGCAGACAAGACGTCCCTGTCAAAATTGCGCACTGTACCCACCAAGTACATATGCAGTTCATGGGTATAGATGGCAAGCTTTCTGCTTGCACTTGCACAGGGAGGGTTCATGAATGCTCGCACATGCCACTCCTCTACTTCATGTCGCACCTCTCTGCTCTGGAAGCTCCATACCTTCACTAACACACATTTCTCTGCAAACCCAGCAGCAGTGATTGAAATCAGCTATCTCCCTTTTGTTACAAGCTCGATTAAAACTCGGTCTCAATTCAAGTATCCCCATGCTTCTTGAAACATTTTTTCTCAAAAACAAGTTTGAGATCCACAAGCTAAGAGACCCAGGAGCATCGCCTTCACTTTCAAGTCGGTGCTTTGCAAGCAAGAGACAAGCAATTCTGGTTCCAAATGCCCCAAGTGCATTGCCTCATTACACAGAGGACAGCAATAGGACACCCATGCACTCACCTTCCAAGCAGACACCTCCTCATAGGCAAGTTCCTCATCCCTCTTCAGCCCGAACCCACGCACTGCTTCCAACAGGGTGTCAAAATTGAGGTTGCCATCTCTCCGACCGCACAAGTAAAGGAAGGAAAGTATAAACTTGCTCTCCTGTAGGCAGCAGGGATGTCAAAGTCGAGGTTTTTAGCCTTCCAGCTATGCTAAGGAAAGCCAGCATAAGCTTGCTCTCCTGGAGGCATTAGAGACGTAGAGTCTGTCAACCAGCACAGACGACACAGGCTTCACAAGGATTAAGGCATTCTTGCATGTGACACGAGATTCACAAGGTTTTGAGGCAATTTTGCAAGTGACAAAGGCTTTGCAAGGATTGCATGTGACAAATTCTTCACAATGTGATACGGCTTTCACAGCAGCCATCATATCAGAGCTGAAGCTTGATCAAAGAAATTGTGGTAGCCTTCAAAAGGGAGCTGTAGGCCAACTCTTCGTAACTCTTGTAACCCTACCGGATTTGAAAGCCTTCAAACATACTTCCTTACATCTAAAATGCTTCCCTACATCTGTGCAGGCTGACCGCAGCATTATGTGGAAAGGAGTGGCACACGGCATGATGTCATATGCTGCTGCCTGCTCCTTGTTCACAACAGCTGCTCTTTTTTCATCTGACAGTGACTGCCATGCCCTTTTTTGCAACCCTTCTTTCTTGAGAAGGTGGCAGCATGGGCAAGTACATTGTTACGTTGCCCACTTATAAGCGTTAATGCTCTGAGGAGGAGGTGCAAAGGGCTGCAGGTGCCGCTGACCCCACAGCAATTTGGGTATTGCAGGAACTAGCCACAGGAGTTAATAGAAAAAGGTTGCCAATTGTCAGAGGCAACTGTGCTGCAGACCTTGCGTACAAAGGCAACCATGGTAAAACAATGGGCGGAATTGATGGCCAAGAAAAAGAAAATCCAGGGCAGTGTGCATATAATACAGTGAGGCAAAGATGGCCAAGAATTGGACAGAATGGATGTCTAATAAAAGAAAAACCCTGGACAGTGTGCAAACTTACTGAGGCATCCATGCCAGGGATCTGGCGCACGAGCTGGGCGATGTCACCGTGGCGTAACACACCCAGTTTGTTTGGGTCGACCTGCTTGAAGTACTTCCGCATCATACCCTGCACAATGGCGAGTGAAGCAGCCGAGCCACACAGAGCCATGACATGAACTTGCCAAACTGAAGGGCACGCACACAATGGACCATTGAGTCAAGGACCAAAATAGTCCCTTATCCAAAGGGTGGCCATAAGAGAGGGCACCTGAGTTCAAACCTAATCTTGAGAGCTTAGGCTTAGCGTACAAGATGTACTGCTGCTGCTGCTGCTGTGTGTGTGTATGTGTGTGTGTGTGTGTGTGTGCGCATGCACGTGCGTGTAGCAATAACTTGAAGCAATCAAAAAGTCAACAGGGACAACATTACAAACCTCATTCTGTACAAGGTAGTCTTCTAAGGTGGCCACCACTTGCACACCATCTGTGCGATCTTGCACCTACAAAGCGACACAGGTGTGTGTGTGGGGGGGGGGTGAGGGAATGTTCAATTCATCATCTGGTCAGCTTCGAATTTCTTCAGTAAAGCATTGAGACGGAGAACTTCCACTGAAAACCTCCATGCCTGTTTAGTTGAGGGATAGAATCCACACCAATGATCCATTTATGGCCCCACACATGCACATATTCATGTAATTGCTGTCTGCCTTGTGCAACCTATCTATAACCTTCTAGTTTACATAGCATGTGTAATACACCTGTGTACACCTAACACATGCCTGCAAAATATTACACATGACAATCAGCATCATACACATTGTCATCATCAGTAGCAACAAGGCGCTCAGCAGGCGTGTGCTTTGACTAATAACTGTCGCGCTGAGCATATCACAAGCATCACTGGTCTTCCAGCAAATGAGCATGGCATCAAATGATGATACTGGCAGCAGACGCCAGGCCTCTGTTGCGTGACAGTTAAGCATATGCACACACAAAAGTTTCCATGACCTTCCAAAGCATTTGTGCAGGGATGTATGGAGGGTATGCATGCAAATGAGCAAGCTTGTTGGCTGAGAAGCAGAGATGCGGCAATAGTTCAGACCTTTCTTGTGTTGCCACGATGGCTTTTGTGGTTGCTGAATTGTCTGTCACTCCAAGGTCTTACTGTGAGCACTCTCTTACTTATTACTTACCGCACTTGCAGTCTTGCTGCCCTCGTCCAGCATAGCAGTAAACTCCTTCAGTGTGACCTGCAGTTACGCCAGTCGACAAAATCATACATTCAGCGCTTAACAAGGAATCACACATACGAGTGTACATACAAACATGCACACATACGAGTGTACATACATACATACATACATACATACATACATGCATACATACATACAGACATACATACAGACATATGTACGTACATACATACAGACAGACAGACATACAGACGTAGTCACGCCCGTCCATATTATACGTACACACATAAATCCATCCATCCATCCATCCATCCATACATACATACATACATACATACATACATGTGTACAGCATTACAGCAGTTGTAGCATAAAGTGCTGAGATTCCTCCCCAAAACAGCTCTTGCCGCATGAAGAGGCCTGACGCACTCCACTATTTTGTTCATTGTGCATGCAAGCATGAAGCCACAGTGAGGATGTGCCAAAATCCAGCCACAAGGGTGTGGCTGACCTGATCCATCTACCTTTTTCTCCATGAAACACACACACTCATACCTGCACACTGCCATTCATGTCCAGCACTGCCACCACGTGTGCAAGGTCCAGTGGTGTCACATCAGGCACCATTGCCTCCATAAGCGCAGCCACCTGGTTGGCATCCAAAGAGCCAGAGCTGTTGCTGTCATACCTGCATCATTGAGAGTGCATGGAATCAACGAAAAGCTGGATGTTGGTACAGCACGGAGGCTTGATCTGCAATTATGTGCTACAGTATGAAATTTCAAAGTTGTGTGTGTTTGTGAGGCACATAGTGCTCTAGTGTGAAAATCAAACATTGTGTGCGCTTGTGATGTTTTGGACGACTGCCGAACAAACTTACCAGCAGGCGGCTTGCCAGTGTTCAAGAATGAAGTGCCTGCCTCCATCTGTACAACCAGTACAGGATTCCCTGGAGCACAATCTAGCCAGCAGGAGCCACCTCTGGCAAAACAGGAAACAAATAGCTGCCATGCAAAACAGGAAACACGTGTGGCTGCCTTGCACCTCCCTGCTTAGGTGACTCCAACATGTGGTGACACATTTTGTCTGCCCTTAAAACAAGCGGGAACAAGCGGCTGCCCTGCACCTCCCTACATACGACACCACCAACATGATGGGCCTTTATCAAAGACAAAAAACAAGATGCTGCCCTGCTCACTTTCACATAGGCATTGTTGGCCAATTCCATATCAAAACGCTGTACATATCAGCTTTCTGGCCGGAAAAAGACAAAATATATGGCGTATGTATATGGAATTGGCCAATGTACACATAGGCAAGACCCACAGGTGAGTGGGTTGATTTCTTTCGTGTCTGCCTTGAAGCCCCTGACAAAGCTGAAGTGCCAGCAATCCAAAAAGCTGTAGCAGTCTGGCCAGGATCAGGTCGTTTTGGATCACCAACAGCAGGGCAGGACGCACGGTCACACAGCAGCACACTTTTTAAAGATGGCCGGCAGGGTCTGCTTGGTGGCCTCAACATTGGCCTTGAAGCGGTTCCAGATGTCTCTCCTCTTCCCTTGCCCAGCCCCTACCACAGCCAGCTGGTTCAAGGAAGTACCTCCGTTCTTCCCCCCCAACTTTGCATGCTGCAGCTGCTGCTCTAGCTGCAGGATTTTGGCTTGCAGACTAGCCAGCTCAGATGCCGCCTGTGGGTCCGCAGGGGGGGCAAGCGGAGGGGTCATGGCTGCAGCTTTCTTGGGGGCGCGCCCCAGCTCCTGGAAGACACATTGAGAGTTCATGGAAGAAGGGTTGGTAAAGAGGGTTGAGCATTTGTCACAAGTGGCCTAAAGAGGGTCAAAGGGGCCCCAAGAGCCTCTTTTGAGCCACTTTTGCCAAATGCTTGGCGCCTCTTACCCAACCGTACAAAAGGGGGCACAGAGGGTTGAGCCTTTGTCAAAAGCGGCTCTGAAAAGTGTCCAAGGGGCCCAAGGAGCGTCTCTTGAGCCTTTTTTGCTGAATGCTAGACCCTTCTTATCCAACATTACATATGAGGTTGGGAGTCCATGTGTGTGTGTGCACATGGGCAGCCGAGAGTGGGCACAAGCGTTTGAGGTGTATGTGTATGTGTGTGTTTGTGTGTGTGTGTGTGTGTGTGTGTGTGTGTGTGTGTGTGTGTGTGTGTGTGTGTGTGTGTGTGTGTGTGTGTGTGTGTGTGTATGTGTGTGTCCTGAAAAGGGTATACTCAGGCATCAATGCCAGTGAAATGTATCCAGGTTGGCAAACATCCCTTCTTGATATTCCCTCTTATAACGGCCCTGAGGGCTAGCAAGAAATCCATTTGGGTAGGCTTGAAATGATTTGTTTAAGAATGCTGTAGGCGCAAGCATCTGATGCAAACATGCATGGGGATTGGAGGTGAGCTTCAGCACTCAATCACCAAGAGTCGGCCATAAGCCCAGGTATTGCTTTAGAAAACATACAGAATGAGCTGCTGACTTCCCGACTTGTACTCTTTCTGCCATGGCATTGCTTTGGCTGACTCACAGAGCCAGCTGTTAGCATCCCTAATTAAAGCGAATGGTGTCCGCAAACCTGTCCTTGAGCTGGGGCCACACACACCTTGCACAGAGCAGCATTCTCATTCAGGGCCAACCGCAGCTGCCTTTCAATCTGCAGCACCACCGACTGCATGCAGGCAAGCAGGAACTACTTGGCTGTTTCAAAGGGCCCTTAATGCATGAGGATCACTGTTAAATCATTTTCTCCAAGATAAGCATATTCAATGATTTCAGCTGCAGAGGTGTTGCTGCAGAGGTGTTTTTTTGTTGTTGCAAGTAATAGTGCAAAAGGAATGACCCCAAAGCTCATGCTCAACGTTCCATTGTATGCGGACACTTGCGCACATTCCCTTGTGCATTTGCAGGCATGATGTCTATTTGCAAAAATGTGCAAGTCGTGCACCGAACAACATGGGAGTTCAAGCAAATATATTTCAAACAACTGCACAACTGTATTATGCACTTGTTTGTTGTGTTTGTGTAACTGTGTGTGCGTTTGTGTGTGTGTGTGTGTGTGTGTGTATGTGTGTGTGTATGTGTGCACGTATGTGCGCTTGTGTCTGTGTGTTTGCATTTCACTTGTACACACCTTCAGCTCAGCCTGACGGTTCTCTGATTCTGCCAAGAGCTTGTTTGTTGAGCTTATCACATCATGGACACCCTTATCTGCTCCTCTTGCACTTCCTGCACGGGTTAGACCCCTTGTACTTCCTGACCTGGACATTTCCTTCCACCCCTCTTAGAACTTTGCTACATTACATTAGACACACGCAATGTGATGTTGCATACTGTATTTTGATGATCATGACACCCCTATTCGTCTTTCCATTCATGCGAAGTATGATCTCCGGAAAGAGGTTTGCCCATGTTTCCTGATAACCGATGCAATAATTAATCATACGGATTCTCACAATATGGTGTCCTATGTCTGTGAACCATTCAGTTGCCTATAAACCATTAAGTTGCACTTGCTCTAATTGTTTGGAGGGCCACCAAGAAAATGGTTTGAAGATTCCAACTCAATTTATACAGTGTTCTTGACTAATTTTCAGCACCATGCGCGCATTATAACGAGGTTGAGATCTCTATAATTGGGAGCTGAGCTAGTCTGCCAGAATGCAGATTTTAGTTGTGCTCAGCAGACAGCTACTGGGCATGGCTGTCCTTGGTTGGAAGGCTGACAGTGCTGACTCTGCTTGCTGTTGAAGGTCTGGAACTCCAGTCTTTCAGCTATCATCCTGCTTTCTTTTCTCGTTGCTGGACCTGTCTTCTTTCTCTGTCTGCCGTGCTTCTCCCAGTCTGAACTTCGTGGTGGGTGGGTCATTCGGTCTGTGCACCAATGTGGCCCCCTTTCCTTAATTGATACAGGTGTCAGGCTGAGAAAGTGACGCAGCCATAACAGTGTCTTAACATCCCATGACAGAGATGCCACAGCTGCTCAATCACAGGTATAAATATGAACTGTCCAACTAACTCAACTAACTTGCAGCACACTCTCGTTGGAGCAGACTCTCGTCATGACATAGGGAGTGTTTTACTGCCTACGTAGTTTTTCTTTTCTTTCTGTCTTGGGAAAGCTGCTAAGTATGGTACCTTACGTGCCAAGATTATGCACGGGGTGCTAGTACCCCTGCAAGTGGATTAGATTGTAAAAAGAGGGCACCTGCAACTGATTAAGATTGAGGAGACTCTCCTCAGGAGAGGACACCCAGTGTCAAGGTGCCATGCATTTCTTTCACCACAAAAAAAGGGACAGCCTGACAAAGAAGTATCGAATGGGTACCAAGAAGCCCACCTTAAGGATAGATGCAATTCTAGGTCTCATTTCCTCAATTCCCTTGCTTGCTAGTCTGGCAACCTTTTCTTACTGTGCGCGGCGGTGGATGGATCTCATGTGCTTTTATGAACAGGCCAGCAGTCAAACGTCTTGACTGAGGCCTTCTTTCCCATGTAAGTCTTGTATCCCTTATTGTACGCGGCGATTTGGTATGTATAGTTTTCTTGCGTTGTATCTTGGGTTGGAAAACCCTTTCCTGGGATTTTTGGACGTGCCTCCTCAAAGAAAGGAAGAGGAAGAAGAAGAAGGAAAAGCCACACAGGCATTGAGAACACTCCCTACATCACTCCCTACATCAATCAAGGAAAAGGAGACACATTGGCTCAAAGAGCCGCGAGCCTCCCTCACCAGAGGGTAAGAGGGAAGCTAGTACGGGTCTGGTGGGTTCCTGGCAGCACGCGACCCCAGGACAACAGAGTTAAAAAGAATGTTTTTGTTTTTAATGGCACGTCCAGTTTAGTTTGCGCGCATATTGCACAGATTGTGCATGAGCTTTCGTGCAATTTTGGTAGACCTTTGCGGATCAATCCCCTGTTTTCAAACTTATACCTCCAAAATGATGTATAATAGGACATTCTAATTTTTGCAATTCTTGTGAACCTCTCTCAAGGAAACCATCAGGCTGAGGATCAACTGCTCCCTGATGCTGCTTGCTGTTTTCTGATAAAAAGAAAAGGTAAACTCCGTAGGCACAAGGATCTCTCCCTACATCAATCAAGGAAAAGGAGACACATTGGCTTAGAAGAGCGGTGAGTCCCCTCCACCACAGAGCTGTTAAGTAAAAATGCTTTTGGGGATCTAAAGGGTTACTGGAAGCACCCGGCTCCATAACCTGGCTGCGAGAAGTAATATTATTTTCAATAGCATGCCTAGTGGTAACAAGCTTGTTGGCATGCATAACAGAATGGGCATGAAGTTTGCGAGCAAGTTTATTGGCGTGTTGGTGGTCAAGTCCCAATTGTTTGGTAAATTGGTTAAGAGTGTGCTCAGTGTAGAGAGTCACAACTTTTGCATTAATGAGTTTACAGAGGTTTGCATGCTGCCGCTGTGCCGCCTCCAACTGTTGTCCAGGCCCCGTGTCTTCACAGTACTTGATTTCAATCAAGTGCACATGCCGCTGTTCCGCAGGATTATGGCCGCTATCCTGACAGTTGTCAGAGTTTTCTCTTCAGGACTGTGATTTTCCAATCAGTTTATGAGGTCCAGTTTCGTCAAATTTTCTGAGCTTTTGGCCTCAAAGTTACTTCCAGTGAAAACTCTGGCAACTTTAGCAACTCTGACAACTTGGCAAAACTTTGGCTTTTCTGATCAGAGGCTGATCACAGGCTCATGAGGCTGACAGTGAAACTGTGGCAACTTCAGCAACTCCGGCAACTTTTACAACTCTGGCTTTTCAAGCTTGACAGTAAAACTGTGGCAACTCTGGCAACTTCAGTAACCCTGGCAACTTGGCAAAACTTTGGCTTTTCTGAGGCTGACAGTGGAACCGTGTCAACTCTGGCATCTTTAGCAACTTGGCAAAGCTTTGGCTTTTCTTAGGCTGGAAGTGAAACTGTGGCAACTTCAGCAACTCCGGCAACTTTCACAACTCTGGCTTTTCCAAGCTTGACAGTAAAACTGTGGCAATTGTGGCAACTTTAGCAACTCTGGCAACTTTACAAAACTTTGGCTTTTCTGAGGCTGACTGACAATAAAACTGTGGCAACTTCAGCAACTCCGGCAACTTTCACAACTCTGGCTTTTCCAAGCTTGATAGCGACAGTTTGGCAACCCAGGCAATTGGGCTAAATTCTGGTTTTTCCAAGTTATACAGCTGAACACTGAGATCTTTGGGAAGCCAACTTCTGGAGAGCAATTTTTTTATAGGTTTTAGGTTTTAGGGGTTTAGGTTTTAGGGTTATAGGGTTTAGGGTTTTAACTAAGGGTTTAGGGTTAGGGTTTAGGGTATTAACTGATTAAACCCTTAAGTTGCCGGAGTTGCCAGAATTGCTGGAGTTGTGCCCTCTGCCTCAGGAAACTCAGAGTTGCTAAAGTTGCCAGAGTTACCAGAGTTACTGGAGTTTTGATCTCTACCACAGAAAACCCAAAGTTGCCGGAGTTGCCAGAGTTGCTGGAGTTGTGCCCTCTGCCTCAGAAACCCAGAGTTGCTAAAGTTGCCGGAGTTGCCAGAGTTGCTGGAGTTGTTTCCTCTGCCTCAGGAAACCCAGAGTTGCTAAAGTTGCCGGAGCTGCCAGAGTTGCTGGAGTTGTACCCTCTGCCTCAGAAACCCAGAGTTGCTGGATTTGTGCCCGCTACCTCAGAAAACCCAGAGTTGCTTAAGTTGCCGGAGTTGCCAGAGTTGCTGGAGTTCTGATCTCTGCCTCAGGAAACCCAGAGTTGCTAAAGTTGCCGGAGTTGCCAGAGTTGCTGGAGTCGTGCCCTCTGCCTCAAAACTCAGAGTCTTGTATTGAACCCTTCTTATTTTCATGCATGGAACTGTTGCTTCACAGTGTTGTTCTCAGTTCCTTGATAACTTATCAGCTTTGAAAGCAATGAAACTGAAGTGAAAAACCGTAGTTTTAACCCTTAAACTCTAGCAACTGTATGTATAGCGACTATTACTCGTTCCGAATGCAGTTGATGGGGTTACATTGCGGTTGGCTTTTGTCTGTCATTGTACATCTGATCATTGTTCTCCTTTGCATTGTGATAGTGTGTGCTGTCAGGAACAAATATGCACATTTTTTGTTTAAAGATTTACACAGATAAGAATTTCCCTTTTCGCTTCGGGTTTTCAATTTTTGACTTGGAGGCAAGATCCGAATCAATTGTATTGCTTCATTCTTGATATCATGGATGATTTTTGTGCGTCTGGCAGAGACCAGCAGGCTGAGGAGTCAAACCACCTGGCTGAAGGCCATAACCCCCATATAACCTAACCATGATCATTGTTTTGGGGCTTATATGCTGTATGCGCTCTCCTTGTTACAGAACTCACAATCTCCTCATTTGCCCAATATCCCATCAGTAACAACACCCATGTACTCATTACAGTGTGCTTCCTCTTGTCTGAATTTACGTATCATCTTTTTTGTTTATCATCCTCGAGCTGGGCCTGGCATTCCTCTTCTTTGAATTCCCTGGTGTGCTGCATCTTGATTACCCACCACACATGGCTCTTTCACAATTACTTACTCCTTATTTACTTACTCCTTATACACCAATTCCTTTCTTTAATGCCTCTCACAACTCTCATACTATATTAGAGGGGGCTACCTGAGCATATGCCCTAATATGCTCCTTTCTTGCATTTTAAGTGTGCACACCCACAGCCACTTCATCTGATTGGGACAAATTTTGCTCTGAAGTGTAGCTGCGTTACAAGCTACTAGAGCATATGCTCATATTTGTGTCACCTTGTGTGCTGAAATAGACTGGGCCAAAGCTCAATGGGGCGCGTAAACCCTAAGTTAGCGCGATTTTGGCTGAAACTGCCACACAACACCAACCACTGAGTCTTTTCACTCCATTTCTTTTGCAATGATATTTGTGTGTTACAAGGACCCCAAATCACCAAAAATCAACCAATTTGGTGCAGTGGGTGGTCATATATGGAGTTAAGGTGGTGAAAACTAGGGTTCACGCCGCGGCTGATTAGGCATGCTTTCCCCAACTGGTTAAAAATAAACTTCAGTTCAACAGCTTGCAAAACAGGCTTCCACGGGCAGCCAAGTTTTAATTTAACCAGTTGGGGGAAGCCTGTGCAAAAGAGCATGCAAAAAACACCTCATTTTGCAATTTCCAATTGGGCCTCTAATAGCCCCCTCTGATACTATATTTAATAAATGCTCATGTACCTTACAAAGTATATTTTCCTGACACTACAACCTTTCGGATTTTGCGCATGACTTTGCATGCTTGTTTCATGTAGAGTGACAGTTTGTGTGATTCTTGTTGAGTATAGTAAAGTTCACACTTCTGAACTCAGCTCATGGCTTTCAGTTGACATTTACACAAGTTTGGTGACAGGCACCTTGCTCCAGTTGATCTGCCCTTGCAGGCAGGTACAGCTATGTAACCCTATCCTGTCCTAACCTATCCTATCCTATACGGACTAGTTTCTTCCAGAGTTGCCTCTTTTTCAACCTCCTTCTTTACGCTTCAGCCTAGCGATCATGTGTTTTGACTGATGGCCTCTCTAATGTGAATCCTGCAAATCCTGCACATTTGATCATTGACTCTGTGATTTAGTTGCTTACAGTCGTCCCAAAGCGCCCAGCAAGCCGTGCTGCCAAACCCACCTACTAGTAGCTCAATGCAGGTGTAAACTCGTCACCCTACCTTTCCTCTCTGAGGTTTTTGCCCAGATACCTTGGCATGCACATAAGGAAAAAGGCCTTCCTAGCCATCCCAGCTGAATTTGATAGCTCATCACACAATTGGAAAATGGAATGAACAAGTCTGAGGCACTCCTTGACAAATGTAGCCCCACTTCCTGCCATGTAAGTTTCAATCGCTCTGCAAAGCAGCTATCCACTTGCCAGGGCATGCATGGTTAACTGGACAAGCTCCTGCGGAGCCTTCCCTGTTTGATAGCCTTGTCCCACGATGAGCTTGACGGCGCCCTCGTTCAATTTTTTAGCCAGTTCCTCTATGTAGGCCTGCAAGGGCACAGCAGGAGCACTACAATGGCTTTGATAAGGAGGCACAGGTCCCCACTGCAGCATGCAGCGTGACCGTCCAGTCACTTTGGATGTAACAACAGCAGGCCAACAGGGGCACAATCAAGAAGTTGAAAAAGCATGTCAACAGCAGCAGGCCATCCAGTGCACAACAATGAGGGTCAAGATGCGCATCACTGCATGGATCAGGTTAAACTAAAAGTATGCTTCAAGTAAACAATGCCCGCCAGATGTGGGAGATGCAACACATTGGAATTTATCATGGGAAAACACATCAATGTTTGGGATCGCATTAAAAAACGACTTGACAGACATGGAAAATACAAAGTAACCATGCCGCGCATGTGCATTCAGCACCTGTACATCTGAGGGTGCTGCTCCTTCTCCGCCGCCGAGCAGGTTGCAGGCTACCTCCACAACTCCATCTTCATGAGCAAGGGCCATGGACTCCACGAGTTTCAAGCCTCCACCCCTCTCGCTAACACCTCTGGCTAGCACTTTCGCTGCAGCATGCGAGCATGGCCATGGTGTGCGTGCGCAGGGTGAGCATCAGCAAGAGAGCTAGAATTTGGTTGGTACTAAGCAAGAGAAAACGTGAGGGACGGAATATGGAAAGAGGCCCAGCGCAAGGGCCCACTTACACGTCACTTCAAGGAGAAAAGAGCCTTGCAGCATGACATGACTGATCCAGGAGCACTGCGCCATGGCAACAAAGGTCATCAACTCAGGCAACATAAACACTGCAACTGTGCTTGTTTCGTTGAGATGGAGATGGTGATAATCAGGAAAACGCCTCAGTGCAGCGACAGTGAAGAAATTGGCTGCCCTGGTGCCTTACCTAACTGGAGCAGCTCTGAGGTGGTGTCTTTATTCCCGGGGCCAGTCTTATTGTCTCCACTGTCACCCTCATCCTGCTGCCTTGGCCCTGCTGTTTCAGCACCTCCGGGGATTCCACTGCCTTTTGCTATCTGCAACATCACCGGCACATTATAATTCACAACCCAAGGCCCAGACCCAATGGTCACCAACCCATGCTGGGGCTTCAGCTCCAAGGGCCCCTCATCTGGCCGGAAGTGGGAGAGGTGATGCATGGGGAGGCCACCCTGCCACTCGGGTGCACTGACAGCATGCCTGTTGCTATCATGACCTGACCTGCTTGCCTCTCCAAATGCACCCTGAGCGCTGCTTGCTGGCGTGATTGCAAGCTGCGCATTGCCGCCTTTGAAGTAGCCTGTGTGCATGTATGTATGTGTGTGTATGTGTGCACGTGTGTGCGAGCTCTGGTGTGCTGTAACTTGGTCAGTAGTCCTGCTTCTGCAAGCTGGTGCATATAGCATTTGGTCAACTTCAAAGCGATTGTAGCATGGACAAAATGAAGAGCAGAAGGCATATCTCACAGCTTCTTCATCATTACGCACTGATACATTCTTTTCTGGCTGTGAGTAAGGCTTCAATGATCATTCTAAAGGGACACGCAGGGAGTGCGCAGCGTACAAAATAAATGGCCCCTTAAGCAGTCCTGGACTCTGTTGTGGAAAGTCTGCTGCATGTAGGAAATGTAAGACACTCTGAGCACCACACTGATGTCACATGATGATATTTGCAAAGAGAAGTTGCCTCGTAGCTGCCAAGGGGGATGTGCTAAAGGGCACGCAACCAGGAACAAAAAGCCTTGGGCTGGGAAGGGTGCGCAAAGAGAATGCGCTATTAGTTTGGCTGCAAAAGAGGGTGCACAATGGCTGCACATAGGAACAATTCAAGCCCCCGAATCTTGGTTTTATTTTACTTTTAGCCTGGCACAACTGCTTATGCACCTGCTTTCCACAACAATAACTTTCTGGCTCACACAATCTTGCATTGATGACTAGCTCATTGCAACATCCAGCTCTCCACACTACGAACCTAGAGCTTCTTGCAAAGCTTTTCCTTAGAAAAACTGGGCAAACCTTTTCCTTAGAAAAACAGAGCAATTTTCTGACCCACTTCACCAACTGCCGAGACCTTCAACCTTTGCTCTTAACAAATGACAGAACATTGCTATGGGTAGGGCAAGCCAGGGAGCAACTTTCTGAAGATCTCATTCTGTTGCCAAAACTGCCGACTGCCTGCCTCCTGCCCCCTGAATACCCAGGCATTACCAAGTTTGCAAAATTGCTAAGAAAGGCTCAATCAAGGGTTTTGCACTCCGATTGTGTGGCAGCAGTTAAGCAAAAGCTCACGCACGCATGGTTGTGCTGACTCTTGGTTGCAATGATCAGAGTTCCAATGACCCGTTTGAACTGCGCTTACCAGCAGGTATCGCGACTTGACAGCATCAGGCAGCTTGAGCACTGGCAGCATTCAACACTGTGTGAGTTGTAATATCATTGACGTCTGCGGGGCACCGCATTTCGAGCATGAAAAGCATGTTAAATAGGACTCACTCGTTGATATTTCAATTTCAATTTCAGTATCAATGAAATAGGAGTGACTCCCTGATTTGCACTTTGAAACTCTGCTGGCTGCAGCCTCATGCCAGAACTCACCACAAGACCCCTGAAATCCTTACTCAGGAACCAGCAAGGGGGCTGTTTGCCTCCCCTGCTTCCAGCCAACTGTTGAGCAGACTCAATGACACACAGCAGGGCAAGGTCCTGATCTCACTTAGTGCTGAACACTCGAGGGATCACTCACCCAAGCCACGTCTGATTTCTGCAAGCCGCCTCCGCTGCGGGTGCGCGCTCCCATAGTAGTAGACTGGGAGTCCAAATGGAGAACTTGCGAGGGCGCGACCCAAGGCACGAGCAACACAGCTAGACGGATCATTAGGCCCCAAGCTTGCTCTTTTGCTTTTCCTGTCCCCACTCTCACTGCTTCCTGCCGACTCCTGGTGGGATACTGATGGCTGGTGGGCATGGGGGCTGGCGCCTGATGGTCCTTGCAAGTGCCCTTGTCTGCTGGACTGGCTTTCTTCTGGCGATAATGAGTTAGACTGGGGGTTGGAGAGGCTTGTTGGCAAGCTGCAGGTGAAAAAAGAATGACAATCACAAATTGTTTTAGTTAAAAAAAGAATGCGTCAGAAGAATGCCAGGCTTTCCATCAGACCAATTTCAACTGGCAGCTCAGATGAGTATTATGAAGTAGACTTTGGCTGGACTGGACATGCTCATGTGTGTGCAAAAATAACAAAACTTTGAGGCATGAAGCGCGGACAAGAGTGAAAGCTGTCAGTGCCATGGGTTCCATTTTTGGTCAACCAAGCTTGCTTAACAAGCATGAGCTGTGCCGCCTTCATGATATATTTGCTGCCTATCTCCTGAGGTACTTCGTCCTGGGTAAAACACTCAGTGACTGTTCATTTGGGACCGTGCTAAGTAACAACTGAGGAGGCTGCTTCATACAAAACAGAGGGCGCCTCTAAACTCCCAACCTTAGCCCTCCGTCATAAAAGTGTGCCATGAGCTTCTAACATGCTCATGCACTTCAGCGTCAGGGTACCACCTTGCCCTAATGGATTGCCTTTGGTGACCTGCCTTCCCGAGAGGCAGCAGTGCTCAACTGGCTTATACCCACACCTGTACGTGCCCAGATGGTGAACAGAAATGTGGTCGAGGGCTCCTAGTCGTGGGTGTTTGGCTTTGTGGTTGCGCAAATCGATGAGGCTGAGGGCTGTGTGGGACAGGGCCAATGCACCTGCAACAAGCTGAGAGTGGGCTATCAGCAGGAGGTTGCAGAGGCATAATACTTTTCTGGTGCTTGGCCTCCCATATGCAAAATTGAATGAAATGAAGAAGTTCATCTTGCGATTGCTGGTTCATGGCGTGGCAAAATCTAGGGATGTGCTCACATGGGCTCTCTTTTTTTGAATGAATGAATGAATGCATGAATGAATGAATGAATGATAGCAATTCAAACTCCGTTAAGCTTCTCCCAAGATCTCAGGTACCTGATCAGTGCTCAGTGAGGTGAGCGTGAAGCCAGTCCGGTGGTAGGGGGCATCCACGAAGACATGTGCAATGTGCACCCCTGGTGCCTGATTCAGGCTGTCCTGCACGTGTTGTTTAGGGGGCACGCGTCCTTTGTAATCAGCTTAATTTTCCAAGATTTTTGTATGAACAAAACTGCTGTTGCCCTAAGTAGTCCAGGCTGTCCAGAAAGTAGGTGGTGCTAACCTGCATCGCTTGTAGGGCGCCCCTGTCATGCCCTTCGGAAACGTAAATGTTGCATGCTGCAGCAAAAGGGCACACGCTTGAAACCTGTTTCAGTACTCTGTGTCAACGACTGCCTTGCATGTATGTGCTTCTTTGTTTCTGGACACACAGCTTACCAAGTACATCAGCCTGCGCTTGCACGGTGTGCGTGCCCCTTGGACAATGGGAACTTAGCGTGAGATGGTTGGTCAACTCCATTTGCCTGTGCTTGGACAGCAAAGGCTTCAACTTGGATAGGAGGGTATTTCTAGAGAGCAGGGCTGCCATGAAAAACGATGTTGTATTCACACAACTATAATACCGTGGTGTTCCAAATTGTTACGTGATATTTAAATTTCGGGATGGTTTTTGGGAAATTTTTTGATATCAATTGTTCGTGATGAGCCTGAGGCGTCTCAAATTGGGTCGTGATGGTCGTGATGGCGGGAGGAGCCACCCCCCCCCCGACTGCAGTCAGCATGCTCCATCTGCCGCTCCTTTTGCTCCATCAGCATACGAAGCAGCGACAGCGGTTGAAATTGCAACTGCGGCAGGAGCAGGAACAGGAGCAGCAGCAGCGTATGGTCAAGCTCTTCCTGCTCCTGGTGTATCTGCTTTTGCTGCAGTGGCACCTGCTGCTTCAGCTGCTTCAGCTGCTTGAGGGGAGGAGGGGAGGGGAGGGGAGGGGAGGGGAGGGGAGGGGTTAGGGCAAGCTTCTGCGGTGCTTGCCTGCTTGCATGGAGCTCTGTAGGCGCTTCAAATAGCTCCACCTCCTCTTGGACTCTCTTAGAATCCATTCCAATGCTTTAAGCTATAAGCATGGCGAATTCCATGGCAAATAGGACCCGTTTCAGCGAGAGAAGTTTTCGTGACGCCCCGCAGAGAAAATTTTTTGATCCTTATTTTTCGTGATGGCTTTTGGCGAAAACGCCGCTGATACTAATTATAGGCACTTTTCGGGACGGGTCTCCGTGATTTGGATCACGTAACAATTTGGAACACCACGGTACGTGAGAGACACAGATTAGTCGGCTTTTGAGGAAATATCTCAGGTACTCAGGTCTTCAACACACCGCAAAAAGTGGCTCTTGCTCTTGCAACTGCAAGTTAGTTCTTTGTTTCCTCCAAACATTCGTTCGTTTGTGAAGTGCTTCATTAGTATATATAATGTTAGACAAAAAAGGAAGGAGCCTGTTGCAGAGGTTGAATCAAACGACTTCAGTACCGATTGCCGGTAATTTTTTATGCCACCAGAAGCCTGAAAGAATTGAATGAGGTTATTTTGAATAAAACTTACAACACTCCAGGCCCATATGCACGTGCACATTGACGAGGGGATCTCTGACTAAAGAGGAAAATCCCTACCAAGGAGTCTCGCAGACCTAGCCTCCAATGAAACTAGAGCTGAAAAGAGGAAATTAATGAGGGTCCAGGCCCATCTAGAATTCCTACCAAGAGGAAGAGCATTGCAGAGGGGGTCAGGAATGTGTGGGACTTCCAGAGGCTACATATCAGACATGTCTGGATGGTTGGCCCGGTCAAACTATGTCACTGCAAAGAAAACACTTTTTCTGTAGGTCCTAATACTTTTGTCCCAGGGACCTGACGGCCTGGGGTTAAAAACTATGTCTAAAATTTCCTAGAAGAAAGCGCGAATCCTTGGCCTCTTTTGGACGATTCTATCATTAGACTGTACGAAATGCATTCCCTTACTTGTTCTGAGCAATTTCCCATTAAGAACGTACAACTTCCTTGATAAGTGGACTTGTGGTTCTTTGCACTGGCTCGCATGTCCGTAAATCTCATTCCATAATTTGTTTGGGGAGAATTGAACTATGCATGCTGAATCACCATTACTGCACATTTACTTTTCTTGAAGCAGGCAATATATCCAAAGGTGTATGTGTTGAACCTCCCGGGGCTACCACACGGAAACACGCACAGAGTTGCCAATAACCATGCAACAAAGGGCCATGCTGGTGGCCATCCTCAGCATGTTCCTAACTGAGCTGCTCTTTCTGGTCTTGCTGCGCAGTACTGGCCTGGCTGCAGGACACAGAAAGTGTCAGGGTCCAGAACAGCCTGCACAAAGTTAGTGCTGCATCAGGGACAAGTACCCCTGGCACAATTTTTAGTTTCAAGCTCACGTCTGGTTTAGTTGCAGGCATCTCTCTTTATGCTTCAGCTAAGCTGCCCTCGTAGGCAGGTACAGCTATGTAACCCTTTCCTTCCTTTCCTGGCACAAGGCCAGGGAAAACAGAAACAGAGCCAAACCCTTATGGGCGTTGGAACAGAAGGTTAAACAAGAGAGCTGCCCTTGTAGGCAGGTACAGCTATGTAGCCCTATCCCTATCCCTAAACAAGAGAGAGAGAGAGAGAGAGAGAGAGAGAGAGAGAGAGAGAGAGAGAGAGAGAGAGAGAGAGAGAGAGAGAGAGAGAGAGAGAGAGAGAGAGAGAGAGAGCATCCAATAAAAAGAACCCCATTTAGTTGCAGGTCACACCTCACACACTACTTATAGGCTCTGCGATGATTCAGCAAAACCACAAGCTACCGTGAAAACCTCTCTATCAGTGGTTCCCTGCACCTCCTCACAATGACATCTCCTTAAAGCTTTTTGGCATTCTTGAGGTACATCTTCATCTTGACACCAGAACTAGAAAAGCCTCCTTTCTTTCGCCCTAAGCTTTGTCCTTTCAAGGAATCATCTAGTCTTTAAACCTGGTGGCTCTTTCCCCGTACCTGATATCAAAATGTTCTATCCCCCTGCGCACATTCCTTATATATTTCTTTATGCGCACAATGCAAAAGAGGAAGGCAGTCATTGAGTGGAATTATTCATCCTTAAGAAAAGACTACGGCAGCCAAAAGAGGCCGCGTGCATTAAGGAAGGCTCCCTTACTAGCAAGCTAGCAAGGGAAGGCACACACAAGCCCATAGAACTGATTTCCCCCTTCCCTACAGGGTAGCACCTGCTGTACTGAATTCCTCCATTAAACTCTGGAAGAGATGGCGAGCCATAACACCGTTGCCAGGCAAACGCTCTCAATGAAAATAATCTCACCTAGTTCTTTACGTAAGGTCAAAATTGTGTTCAGGCCTCAGTTCTCCTTGCAATTTGAAAATGGCAAAAGTGATCAAATTATGTCCATTCCGCATGTCCAAGAGAGCTCAGTTACCGAACAACTTTCCAATGCGGTCACTGATGGGACCTTTACTGTCCTTCTCTCCAAACTCTCCTTGCACTTGGGTGCACTTGAACCGTCCTTGGGGTTCCCGGAGGCATGTGTCAATTGCGCTAACCTGCAGCCAACCAGTTCAAAACAACAATCTCAGAGAAAAGGCATGAAACTCGAATTTACAAAGCTGCCACCTGATCAATCATGTTGAGTCCTACAACGCAGACTCAAACAAGCATTCTATGCAACAAAGGATTGTTCTTACATTCACACAAGATCATGCTGCGCTCAAGCATGCAAATCTGCGTGTACTGGGAAGGTGAAGGTCTATGCTGGAGGGCAAACAACGTGCAGTCAAGGAAAATCGGCTGTGTTGTAAAGGATTTGTAATTGAAGTTCCCACAAGCAAGCCTCAAGATCAGCAAGGAACAGAGTATCAAGCCCAAAATTCACCTGCTTCTTGATGCTGTCGTTCCAAGACACTGTTCCACCAGAGCGCTTCCTTTACTTGCCTTTACTAAAGCAGTAAAAGTCAGACCTGCCAATTCAAACTGGTTAGCTAAGGAATCTTTTGTAACTACATGAAACTGCTTTCACTTACTGCGTTGAGGATGCTCTCGTTCTCCCCCTTCTCTTGCCAGTAAAACTTGTTGCCGTATTTTCCCGCCAAGGCGCCCCTGTGATCAAAGAGAATAATATGTGTATGCAAGATATTAGCAGCGCACAAAAGTGAGGGCACTTTTGTCTACTTTTGAGTCTGAAACTCTTATAAAAACCTGGAAGGGATGTTCAGTGCGACGGTCTGAGATGATAAATGCGATAAAATGCATGTAGAGTTCAAATTCATCGAACTGTTCAATTGCACGTTTGGCCGAGAAGAGGGTGGCCGGGAGAGGGGTCAGCAGAGCCCATACAGGCGTCCTCCGACCTTCCATCCTTTTGCACTTTTGAGTGGAAAGGTTGTAAATGAAGATGAAGAGCCCTGATGGGTCTGTGTGCCTTATTAGTGGCCTTCAGGTGACCTTCCAGTGGCTTTCAAGTGGACTTCCAGGCTAAATTTTGCAGAGGGGGGCAAAAGTTCGATGAACGGCAGTGTTAAAATGCGATAAATTACGTGTAACGTTTAAGTTTGATAAAGTCCGGGTTTCGTCGCACTGAACATCCCTGATAAAAATAGAAAAGGACTGTAAGATTTTTCTTTATTCGGATGGCAAATTCCTTCTTAGCTCCGGTGATGGTTTCGTTTTGACAGACATTGGAGCTGACCCAGAGAAAAATTGCAAACATATACAAAGGCATTGAGTAGGCAGTTTTCCAGATTGTCTAGATCTTTGGCATCGCTAAGCGACTTCCTTGCGCATATTGAAGGTTTTGGTGGCAACTCTGCAATCAATTCCCGCAGGCTCTCACCAAAATCTCCGAGGCACCTCCAGGTCCACCAGCCCTCCCACGTTGAAGTTCAGGATGTCCCCAAAAGATGGATCAGCCACAAAGACAATGGTGTCGTCCCCCACACCCCAATAGTCAGCAATAGCTTTGCCTGTTCAAAGGCAGAAGGAATAAATGTTCGCTAAATGGTGCACCCAACATTAGGATGAATGTTCATGCTTTAAGTTTGAAAGATCTAAAATACTTCTATTTCTATTTCTTATACAGCTTACAAGAGACAGAAATTTGCAGTAAACACAAAAAGCATTTGAATTTTCAGAGTAAGGGAAGAATGAACTTTCTCCTCATTTGATGTAACTGTCCCCAGGATACACGCATCTGAACGTGCCTGGTGTCTCCGGGTAATTCTGCGCTAGTACTCGCAGCTTGAAGCCCGTGTCTAGCTCCAGGCTTTCTATTTCTGCACGGATGCGAGCTTCCTGCAGGTCAACATTATGCAGCAGTAACAAAGTTTATGAGCGAGGCTGCTGCCGTATCAAGGATTAGGAATGTGCAGTACAGAAAAACATGGAGCCACCACAGTGTGCCTCACCTCCGAGGGTGTTAGGAACCCTGCTACATCAATCACTGGCGTTTGCTCCTTGGGGAGCAGATCTGGACGGTTCACTCCCTCAGGACGAGCCATTGATACACCTGCAACACGTTGTGTTGGCATCAAGGCGTGTACTGGCGTTCAAGGGAACAGGCATGTGAGCCCTCATGAAAATAACAGATGTCAAACATCCACCAGCAAAAGTGTGCAAGTTGTCCAAAGCACAATGGCAATTGATTGTGCAAGTGCAGTTTGAATTTGTGGTATGGACACTTTGCAATGCTGCACGCTCAACTCAAGGGAACCTCTGATGCATCTACAATCCATCGGTAACCCAGCCAAGTGCTTCCTCCTGGTGAAACGGGCATATATATCACATCTCACAGCTACTTACTCAATTCCACATGGTGTCATAAACTCACCAGGCAAGCAGAGAGAAGCGGCTAATGCAAGGCCACAAGTCGCTGATGCCAATTTGGCTGATGTGGACATCACTTGGTGCTTAGCATTAGATGAAGCGACATCCCGGCTTGCTTTGCAAATGACCACAGACTGCTTGATTGTTACTGGCCTGCTGGTCTTTGAGGACAGATGCAAGCCAGGTAGCCTTGCGCTCAGCATGATGTTATATCAAATAGGAAACTTTTTTATTTTAAATTATGTGTTTTAAAATCAAGCAAAAGCTGCACGGTTTGTCCCCACTTGCATGCTATCTCGATCATGGCTCACATTAGATCACCAATGTTTGCACTCTAAATTGAAGTCTTTTCCTCAAGATAACTGTTAGAACACGGATGTGTACCCTAATGAATACAGTCCAGTGTCAATAAGGCGACTGAACTCCCTCCTGTGAGGTACCTTACCCGTAGCCATCACCACCACCAGCCCATCATGAAAAAAGGGGATTCCCCCCTCCAGGTTCCTCTCCTGCCCACCACACAACCGCGATCTCGCTCTAGCCCAGCTCCAAGCCATGGGCGCACGCAAGCAACTCGGAGACAGCAGGCCACCATTGCTCCAGGGTGAGCTGCTGTGTAGTACACCTGCTTGCCATGAGTTTTCCTCCTCAGGTTTTTGGACAATTGTCTTTCCATGTCCTAGGAAGTACTTGCACGCACTGATTGTTCACGCTGTCGCTTGAATTGCTCGCCGCAGGCAGCCTCTCCCCACTGGTAGACAGGTGTGTGCAGTGAAGGAAGAATACAATTTCATTCTGGGGGCTTTGGCATTATTACATTGGGAGCAGGGTTTGCTCAGCATCATGCTGTGCCTGGTCTGACTGACCGCTGTCAGCGTGCTTGAATCCCATGCCCAACCCAGCACCTCTTCACTCAAATCTCAAAACCTGCAGAAAGACAAGTTTGTGCCCCTGCCAGAGGAGGCAGATGCGGAGGAGCAGGCTGCCCAAGCAGCTGCAGCAGAGGTTCTGGCCCCACACCCCACCCAAGTGCCACTCGAGTGGCACGAGCGCCCCGCCATTTTCGAGGACCTGCCGCAGCTGGGCGTCCTGCCACCACCTTTGCCGGACAGCAGCAAGCGCGGGAGGGCCACGCTGTACTGCATCGCGGAGTCTTTTGACAGGAAAAAGCTGGAGGAGCTGCTGAAACTCACCTACCCAGCTGAACAAGTGCTGTCCTACCCGGATGTTTTCTATGTAAGTGATGTGGGAATGTGTTGAATGTAAAAAGGTTTTGGTCCTGGCTGGGTGGAGAAGGTGGGATGGATGGGACTTGCCTGCATAGACAGAAGTGATCAGACAGAATTCTGGGAATCAGAGCGCATGCTTTCAGGCTAAAATCCGAACCTGTTTTGTCCATGTACAACATCAGCATGAGCTTGCCATGCTGCGTGCCCACAAGGGTGCGAGGCTTCACGTTGCAGGACAAGTTTCATTCGTTTGTGTGTGTGTGTGCGTGTGTGTGTGTGTGTGTGTGTGGTGTGTGTGTGTGTGTGTGTGTGTGTGTGTGTGTGTGTGTGTGTGTGTGTGACCAATCTGCTGTGCAAATGAACCCGCTGTTTCATCATGACCGCTCACATGCAGGTTCCGCTCAAGTTGAAGGGGTTTTAAGAATTCAGCAGTGCTGCTGCTTCTCGTGGCGCTGAGGTCTGAAACCTTTTTTCAATCTTGCTTGCGCAGGTGGAGTACATCAAGGGCTCTGGTGACCAGCCAGGCGGGGATGTCTTTTTCTTTGACTATGGAGTGGTGAGTGTGCGCGCACCTCAGGACATGTGTGTGTGTGTGTGTGCGCGTGTGCATGCGTGCAAATGTGTGTGTGTATGTGTGTGTGCATGCATGCATGCGTGCGTGTGTATATGCGCGCGTGCATGTGTGCGTGTGTGTGTGTGCTGTATGTGTGTGTGTGTGTGTGTGCGCGCGCGTGTGTGCTTGCACAGTTGACAAAGATGTGCATGCCTGCTGCAAGGTGTGCGCTGAAAGCTTCTTCGTTCCTCTCCTTATTTCCTTGCTCCAGCAGTGAGCAATGCCTGGTATGCTTGCAAGTGCACCTGGAAGAGCGTGGGGTTGGCTTAAGTATGTGAGCTTCTCAGGATGTAGCCCTGCTTGCTTGAAGAGCAGGCTCACATGTCGATGTCACAGTGCTGGCATGGGTGCAACACGCCCTTGAAGATTCTTGAATGAGCTAGCTTAGATGTCAAATAAGCACACCACAGCAATGCCAGGGGGAGCAGGACAGCGCACTACGGCAATGCCAGGGGGAGCAGGATAGCAAACTACAGCAATGCCAGGGGGAGCAGGATAGCAGGCTTAGACCTTGCCAAAGTGTGACAGTGCGGGCATGCTTGTGTGTGACCGGTGCCTGTCATGGGTGTGAAACCCTGTGCGCTGGCAGGTGTATTACAAGTAGCGGACTCAGCCGTGGTATGGTCGCCTGCTCCTGCTCAATCAATTGCACTCAATGCTCACAGGTGGCGTGCTGGGGGCTGACGAAGTCCCAGGAGATGACCATCGTGCGGGGCATGGCGAGGCAATGTAACGTACAAGGCCTGTCAGACTCCGAGGTGAGGGGCAGTGATTGCATGAGCAGGTTGCAAGCCGGCAGGGGGACCACACACATTGTGATGTGGCGTTGTCTTGCTGTTTAGCGGAGAGGGCAGGGCAAAGCAAAAGGCGTTTGCTGCAAGGGGTGACTGACTGTGTTAGGGCTCCTGAAGGGCTTATTTTACACACCGTTAAACAAGGCGACTGACTATCCAAAAGCACACACAGAGCTTTTTGGAGCTTGCACAGAAGGTGAGGCCTGCAGAGAAGGCTGTTGTGCCTCGTCAGCTGACAACATCCCATTAGGGTTAACTAATTCCATATAAATTCACCATATGTTTCCGAGGTACATTTCCCCTGCTCCCTGCAAAAAAAGGAAACTTGCGGCATATTCATTCGGGAACGGCCAAACCTACTTGTCAGCTGCGGTGGGTGGCGCAGGTGAACCGGCAGTGAACCTCATAAACATGGTGTAAGGTAGAACCTGCAAGCCAAAGGTCAAGTCACAAGGACGGCAATGAGTGCAAGACTCGTGATGGATGCCTGTAAATTTGTACACGCATGCGCTCACTGTTGCAGCTTCCGACAGGTGGAGATGGCAGACGATTGTGGTAAGCCAAGTTAGCAGGTGCAAATAGAGCACTTAGGAGGGAGTTGTTGGGAGTAGCGTCTAAAGCCCTTGATGTGCCCATTCGCTCACCTTTCTGGTAGGTCACCTGGCAGTATACTACTGGGGTCAATCAATCAATGCAGCGTGCCAATGTGTTTAAATCAGACCTGAACTTTCACCTGCAGATTGAGACGGATGAATATGAGTACAACTTCACAACCACCGAGAAGCCCCATGTGCAGAATGACACAGTCACGCTCCATAAACGGTTTGCACAGGTAGTTACGCATGTTGCATTTGTAAATCAGGCGTGTTTTGTAGGTTCTGTAAAGCCAGGCCTTAAATGAAGTACGTCTTCCCCTTATGGGCAGAGCATTTTGACCCGCAGAAGCATGAATGTTCTGCAAAGGGGAGATGTGTTGAAGCTGCACAAATTCAGCTTCCGCATCAGTGTTGCACTCTTTTTATGCTACCAGTGGCAGGCTTGTGTCTTGCATGCACAAGTGTGTGTGTGTGTGTGTGCGCGCGTGCGTTTGTGCGTGTGTGTGTGTGTGATCATGTCTGCTTCCATGTGCATGTGTTACTTCATGCCCCAGGACCTAGCATAAGTGCTGCTTTGTTGCACTAAACAAGAAAACAGCAAACGCTCATTTTTACTTTTGAAATCTGTCGACCATGTGTGGATGAAATAGCTGGCTTTGGTTCGCAAGTCGGCAGCTGTGAGTTCAGCATTATGCACTGCAATGATGTTGCAGCCACAGCCGCTGGCAGACAGCTGAAGACGTACCTGGTCAGCTCCTGAACGCTTGCTCAACATGCATTCAAAAGAGTTGCTGCTTTACCTGAGGTGTATGCTCAATGTTTGACTGGTGATGTCTTTTTTGCAAGGAATCCCAGTGTTTTACCTGGACCACCACAACGCTTGCAGAATCATAAAATGAAGCTTGCGGTATCGTACGCTCTGGCCCAAAGTACAAAACTGAGTGTGGTGAGTCCTTGGAAATCTGTGACTGAAGAATTGAGGATTGAGTGCGTCTGGTCACTTTTTTCCATTTGCTATGCCCACAGCAACCAAACTGTGACTGGCTGCCATGATTCCTAAAGCCATGTGCCAGAGCGTGACCTCTGTTAACACCTGCAAAGTCATAGGCACTTCTCTCTTCAACAACACATCGACATTCTGATGTTACCATGATGGCGGACATTGTTGTACATCCTGCAGTGTCATTTGGCATACAATTCTGTGTCACACGCGCACGCGCGCACACACGCTTACACACACAGCACACGAGCACACACACACACACACACACGCAGCACACACACACACCCACACCCACACACACGCAGCACACCCACACACACACAAACGCAGCACACACACGCAGCACGCGCACACACGCAGCACGCACACACACGCACACACACACACACACACGCACACACACACACACACACACACACACACACACACACACACACACACATGAAACCTGCACGTGCACTTGCAGTATGAGCAGCGTGTGGTGGACATTGTGTTGGAAACCAAGAACTTGCCAGAGTCCTTGGCCATGACCGGTGCATTAGAAATTAGGTGGGTGGGTAGGCGCACAAGCCCTTTGAAACAAGTGCCCTTTTACACGGTAACCGGTGTCTTCTTTGCCTGCTTTGAAGCCGCGGACCGACGTCCAAAAAGGGATCCTTCTATGTCATCCTGTGGCTGTCCATGCAGATGCAAGGGTTCCAAAACTGTTTAATTTTACGTGTGCTTGGCTGGCAAGAATCCCTGCAAAGAGCATAGGTAGTGCCTTGCTCGCCAATGTGATTCGCAAGGGTAGTTGGCAATCGCAAACCCTGCTATCAGGTTCATGGTCTTAGTGCCGGTGGCTCCTCCAGCACTGCCGTCCTTGTGCATACTTTGTTTTGCTCTTGCTGCTCCGGGTACTCCTCCCTGTGCACCTTCCTGCTTTTCCTCGTTCTCCCGCTGCCCCTGCTGCTGCTGCTGCTGCTGCTCCTTTAACTCTTCCCTGTGTGTACCTTGCTCCCCCTTCCTGCAGTTCAACAGACATTGCCAAGCTCATAGGGAAGGTTTTCTTGCAAAAAAGCACTGTAAATTTGTTATCAAGGTGAGCCCGAGTAGAGCTCTTCTAGCAAGGTTGGATGGTTGCTCGGTATTGAGTGATGTCACCCAGCGAACAAGAGGCTTAAGTGGTTGATGCCTCAGAATTATTTTTACGTAAGAAAAAAATGGTAGGTGCACAACAGCGCAATAAGGTACAAAGAGATCACCTCTTTTGAACTGCGTAAGGGTCAGGCATAACACGGCCGTTGCCGAAACAGGGCCTTTCTAGTTTGTATTAATCTTCATGTCGTGAAGTCTCGCTTGAATGACTATGTGATACAGTTTGACAAACATTGCCAAGCTCTTTGGGAAGGCCTGGCTGATCCCTTGCATGTATTTCTAAGCATGCTTTCTGGGTTCTGAGGCTGTTATACTGGCCGTATGAGACGAAGCTTCGTACTTTCAGCTCGGCATGGGAAGGTTGTTTTCCTTTTAGCCCAGTATGCAGAGTTCTGTACTTTTACTAAGCTAAAAGTTTTAGTGCAGCATGGGAGTACAGAGTTGCCGTACTTATGGCTCAGCGTGAGGTTGAGGGTGAAGCAAGCAGTCAGATAGGAGGGGATGTTTGGCTACCTTCTGTGGCAGTTGGTAGCCTCAAGTCTCTTCTTAATTGTGGCACCATTCCTTCCCCATACAGGTGTTTCTTGCAGCGTGTTGCATTGCTTATGCATTAGTCTGCCAGCTAAGCAGCAGCTATTTCCTGCTTCGCCCTGCGCGTCAGGAACTTGTGTATGAAGAGTGCAGATAACCAAAGCACAGTAAGGGCCTGCACGGTCATCGATGTGTAAGCATGTTGCGCAGTGTATGCTTCACCTGCTGTGTGCAGTTGGTGACGCTGATTACACTGACCTCAATGTGCAGTGTATTAGACACCCCGGAGTTCTTCTGGCATGCCCCCGACAACTTCCAGACGCTGTATGAGAGGTGGGTCGCTATAGGTTTTAGGGTTTAGGGGCCGGTGTCACAGTGATGGTTGCGCGGTAACCTACTGATTCCAATTTGTTGGTGGGACAGTAACATCGATGCTGCTTTTAGGCACCTTGCTGCTGGGGCATCATTCTTTTCTTTGCTGTTTGAATCACCTTGCTTGTGCCTGAGGCGTGGATCATGTTTTGTGGCTCTGGCAGTCGGATGGACGTGGCTTTGGCTGGCTGCAGCCGTAAACTTGTGTCTGGCATTCGTATGTGCAGGGTAAACGAGTACTTGGAGCTGCCAGCGCGTGTTGAGCTGCTCAACAGTCGCTTCTCCGTGCTGCAGGAAATGCTGGACATGGTCAGAAATCATCAGGTGCGTGCACAGGTGTTGTCCCACAGGCAAATGTATGCTGCTGTAGAGGTTCAGGAGCTGCCAGGCCGTGCTTTGGGGATGCTGCCGCATGGCTGGCCAGAGTTTGTACAAGTGGGCCAGAACAAGCCAAACAAGTCACAGTGCTGAGATCAAACCACGTGTCGCCACTTGGCATGGAAACTTGATTCTTTATATGGTCACAAGCGATTTTGCGAACCTCACTTTGCTTGCTTGTCTGATCAGAGTTTGGATGGGATGATGGGGATCATCAACCTTCTGCACATTGACGTATCACACCTCATGCACTGAGGGGATCTGATGGGGGAGTACTACGTAGACATGCCGCCAACTTGGCCTCCCCCTGTCTTTCTTGAGCACCTATGCTTGCATCACACATCTGTTTAGTTGACAGCTTCAACTCAAGACAGTGGGATTCAAAGCCGTCCACCACATTCTGTGTATCCCATTGGTGGCTGCCTGCGCAGAACAACTACCACAACGTGCGGCTGGAGTGGATCGTGATCTGGCTCATCGTGGTGGAGGTGGTGGTGGGGCTGTTTGAATTGTTGGGGTGAGTCTCTGCCCGGACGTTTTTTTCTGGAGAGTGCCCATTTTCCGATGCAACTGTGGCCCCACTCTGCGGCATGAGCAAGAAAATTGCTGGTCCACAAGTTGTCCATAAAACTTACGCCATGCTTCTCCTTTTTCATCCGAGTTCTGATCTTTAGTTCAACTTTGCTCCTGAGCTGAGGTTTGGTGTGTGTGACCTCATTTCCACGCTCCCTGGAAGCTGCCTCAAAAAAGGCTCAGGCATACTCCACTGTCAGCCCATTCATGCTGGACGCATGGGCCCTTCACAAGAACATCAATGAGGCTGATACAAACACGTCAGGGCAAACAAGTTTATGCAAATCAGGGCAGATGCCTGTGCAGATGGGGTGCACTTTTTGTTTAGGGATCCTCATCTGCGGCATTCTGTTTTTCCGCTGCTCCAAAACGTGTCTGATCATCGACAGAGTCAGGGCAGCGAAGTTACTTTAGCTTGTTAAGTTTCTGACTGACTGTGTCAGCAAGGGCAAAAAATCCCCTTCCTGCTTTGTCTGGCCATTTGCTGTTCTTGTTGGCCTCCTCTTGGCGCAGCTCTGTAGAGAGAGCACTCTTTATAACAGCCTTGGTTTCAGATTGACTTAGGAGACAGGTATGCCAAAGCTTACAGGGCACCAGCAGCATGAGGAAGGGGGGCTTGTGTGTGGCGGGGGGGTAAGCTGTTACATACACCTTGCACACATCACACAGTCTGACTGCAGCATTCCTCTTGCTCTCAGCGCGCAAACATTGTGCCTGGACAATACATTGCTACTGGTTTACCGTTTTGTGCACGCTGCCGCTGGTCTGTCTGCAGGCTGTTTGGGCTGGTGGGCGTAGAAAACAGCGGGGCTTCCTCAAGAACAGGCAGCAGTATATAACGGCAGGGTTGCTCCAAGAACACGCAGGAGTGGTGAAGGACAGCAGAGGATGCTGAGACCTGGCAGGCAGTGTTTCATGATGAGCATGCTGATGTGTGTGTTTGTGGACGTTGATGCTTCCAATTGGATTGGCGCAAATAAAGGGATGTTGTTTATATGCTGGAGGATGAGGGGCAGAGTGGGAGGAGTGGTGTATTAGCAGAGCAAGGCATATGAGGTACACAGGCTTGCAGACTGCTTCCTTAGTTTCCCCATCGGGTGCCTGGTGGATGTGTGCGAGAAGAGGTTGGGTTTAGCCAGTGTTGCTGGCACCACCAGCTGCTGAGCTCCTTGTGCTGTTGCAAGCAGTTGGTAGCTGTTGTAACTGTCTGCCACACCAATATGGCGGTCTTGCAATGGCGTGAGGGCAAGGAGGTCTTTCCTTGCACTTTTGCAGCCAGTTGGCAGCTGCTCTGGTGGAGGCATCTGCCACACCAGCATGACAGCTTTGCAATGGCGTGAAGGCAGAGAAGCAGGCTGCTGTGAGAAACAGGGTGTGCAGGGGAGAACAAGAAGTGCAGCCATGGCCGCCTCCCTTGATAGCTCATGCATGCTTTCAAACATTTGAGTCTGCCTGCCTATCTCTTGCTTCCTGTCGTCGGCAGCTGACCAAGACCAGCATGCATCCCCACACATTTGTAGCTGGCTCTGTCTAAACCTCCCACCCAGAATCCGTGTCTGTGGTGTGGCCCTGAGTACTCGAGTGTTGCCTTCCTGCTTTGCCCTCCTTCGCTTTGCTCCTCATCCTGGCAAGAGCCAAGATATCAGGCTGCTCAAGCTTGGACCTCGCCGCAGTGACCCTGCGACGGCTGGCCACGACTGCAGTAGTAGTTCTTTGTTAGCAAGTGTGCCCTATTACCATGCTTGCCTCATGCTGCCGCACTTATTAAAGGCCCCTGCCACGCCAGGAGTTGTCAGGCAGAGCTAGCTGCATCCAGGCAGTTTGCACCCACTTTTTTATGTGTCACTTGATTGGACTAGTATGACAGTCTGTGCTTCCTTGCTCTCCTGTATTATGCTTGCGGTACTTAACTGTCCGGCAAGACACTGAACTGTCCTTTTTTCCATTTCTCCCTTGATGTATGTTGTTGGTAAAATGTATCGCTTGCAGTCAACAGCTTTTTAATGGTTGTCGTTAGAGCTTCTTCGCTTTCCATGCAAACCGGAAAGTATGCTTGCATGTGCAATAGATGTCTCAGTCAGGGACTCCCTGTGTTTCGGAAACACTGCACTACAAGGTAACATTACATTACATCGCACTTCAAGGAAAGGTTACAAGGGAAGTTACAATGAGTTACAATGGGATTTGACCTTCAGCCAGGTAGTTTGGCTGCTCGGTCTGCTTAACTGTTCCAACAGCACAAAAAATATCCATGAGATCAGAAATACAGCGATAAGTCTCGTTAGTTTGCTTCTGCAAGAAACGACTAGCATCCTCAGAGCTTGCTTGAGAATAGTAGAAAGTGCCTGAATCGTCCAAAAAAATTCTATAAGACGAGGGGAAGTCAGAAAATAATTGTGCATAAGCCCTTCGAAGAGAACACACAGAAGCGCAAGAACAAAGGAACACGGCATGCTTTTCTTCTTGGAGTCCTTGTTCACATTTATCACAAGTTGATGTGTGCTCCTGCCAAAGTGATGTCTCAACTCTTAAAGTATGAGCATGTAAGTGAAAATGTGCTATGTTTCTTAGCGTGCGCTTGCCCAAATCAAGATGCAAATACCTGGGGACAGAAAAGGGCGCACCATGAACAGACAAGGGTCTCAAAGGGAGTGCCATCCAGTGATGATATTTGGCTAATTTGTTTGTGTGGTCACCATGTTCTGCCAAGGCATCAGCATTCCACACACCTCGCAGCCTTTTTCTCAGATCAACAACAAACTCCCTCATGACTATAGGCTGCCCTGACCAAACACAATGAGTAAACACGTTGCACCTGTCCAAGCCTCTGCAGGCAGCCAAAAATTCTGAGGTCCAGCATTTATGGGAAAGACTGCTCATTTCAACATCTGCTTGCAGTACCTTACTGAGTGTAGTGCTGTTGCTGCGCAGTAAAGCATTGTAAAACCTAACTGCTGCACGAAACCAATAGAACTGTAAAGGTTCATGCCCACACTCGCGCAGTACAGACCAATTAGGAGTGGTGCGTTTTACCCCAAGGATACGCTTCAATAAGCACAGATGTACAGTTTGCAAAGGACAGTCCATTTCAGCTCCTTCTTTCATAAATCTAGTGCCCCAAATCTGGCATGCATACATGCTAGCAGGGAGAGCATATGCTTTAGTCAGCCAGAGCATGGTATGCGGCCTGTCTGTCAGGCGGTGCTCAGATGCGAATTGCCTAATCCGTCTACAACCAGCTAGGAAAGAGGCACACATATACTCAGCAGTGGCTTGCGGGTTGCGTTGTTTTGTGAACAGCATGCCTACATACCTAAAAGAATCTGCACACGCCAAACGAGCTCTACCTAACATGAAAGCTGGGAAAAAGGGAAAAAGGCCTCAGTCAAGTTTCCTTCAAGGTAAGGAAAGGTTTACAAGGTGTACAATTGGAATTCAGTCTTCAGCCAGTAAGTGTGGCTGCTCAGCCTATTGGGCAAATAAAACTGAATAAGGAAAAAAAGATTTGTCTCACTTGTGCAGGAATAGACAGAGAAGACATGGCAAAGGAGTCAAACGTTTCCAATTAAAGCAGCGAAATGAAGGGGTTTGGCACGTCTCTGTTTGGGATGGAAAAGTTCAGCGTCCAGGAAGCATTGATGCACCCTGTGTGAACAGCAGTTCAGCTCTGAGAGCGGCACCGAGAAAGCAGCGTTTTCAGCACCATGTTCAAATAGCAAGCACTCAAAGCACCATCACCAGAGAAAGCAACACGTCCACCTCCGTGTTTGTCACTAGAACAGGCAAAGGACACACCATGAGACTCCAGGAACTCAAGAGAAAAGAAATCAGCAGCGCAGCAATCGCGACTTCACTTCAAGGTAAGGTAGGTTAAGATCACATCGCTATATCCACCTACTAGGCTTGTAGTATAAGGGCAGCTGAGCAGAAACACTGAGCTCTGTAGCTGGGCAAAAGATGCTCAACTCACAAAACTTCGACTGGAGAGAAAAACGACTTAAAATCATGTTTGTTGTGGCCTGGTGTTTGATGGAGTAGCGTAAGGTAGATTATGTTCAAAGGCTTCAATTTGTTGGATTAGATCAATTCAAAGTTTACAAGGATAAAGCCTTCAGTCAAGAAGTGCGACTGCTAGCCTGCTCATAAAAGGTAATCAACTTGAATGATTGAATTCATAAAGGAAAAAATGATGTTCTGGTTCAAAAAAGCAGACACATCATGAGATTCTGCCTGTGAGAACAAGGGAGCATATTTCCTGCGGAGAGAGACCACCTGGGTGTGTGTGCAATGGAAGAGGACATGTTGTTCATCCTGTACATCATCATCAGCCTTACAAAGGTCACAGTTTGGGGAAGAGCTGTGATTCCAAGTTGCTGTCTCGTAGCGAAGGGTGTGAGTACGGAGTCTAAACCGAGCCGATCAGATGAATGAAGGGTTGATGCGTAAAAGCCATCAGTCAAAACACATGACTGCTAGGCTACAGCGTAAAGAAAAATCCAAACAGATCCCTTAATTAACATAGGATAGAAAAGAAAAACTACGTAGGCAGTGAAACACTCCCTACATCAATTAAGGAAAGGGGGCCACATTGGTGCACAGACCGTATGACCCACCCACCACGAAGTTCAGACTGAGAGAAGCACGGCAGGCAGAGAAAGAAGACAGATTCAGCAACGAGAAAAGAAAGCAGGATGATAGCTGAAAGACTGGAGTTCCAGACCTTCCACAGCAAGCAGAGTCAGCACTGTCAGCCTTCCAACCAAGGAAAGCCATGCCCAGCAGCTGTCTGCTGAGCACAATTAAAATCTGCATTCTGGTAGACTAGCTTAACTAGCTGCTAGCAACTGCTGACCACGCAGAAGCCTGTGGAACAGCCCTTAGAGCACTGGTGCCGACATGCTAAGGATAGGATAGGGGTACATAGCTGTACCTGCCTACAAGGGCAGCTTAGCTGAAGCAAAAATGAGCCTGTAACCAAACCAAACTTGTGTACAAATGTCAACTGGAGAAAGAAACAAGTCCTTGAGCTGATTTCGTAAGTGTCAATGTCTATGAAGAATCACACACTGTCACTGTTCATGAAACAAGCATGAAAAGTGTGACCACTCGCACCCTATCAGGATGCATAAAATGTCAGATTCCAGAAAACACACTTCCGTGTTCCCACATGGAGGTGGCTACCAGAAGAAGGAGAGTCCGGGCGTCTCGGGGCACAGCTGACAACCCTCCAGATCCTCATTAGTTCTGTCTCTTTCCCTCTCCTAGGCTAGCTGTAGCTAGTGTAGTTTTGAGGGACCTTTGGTGAGGCCCTTGCTAGCTTGCTAGTTAAGGGACCTTTCCTTAATGCACGCGGCCCCAGGCCTGCGTAGACTTTACTTTACTTTACGTGTTCCCACATGATGTTCAGAGAAGTAGAGAACAGCATTGCTTTAAAAATGGTGTAAGAGACCACTTCAAGTATGTTCACGAGATGCTTTGCGCTTCAATTCTTGGCGCCATTGGTCATGCATGCACTGCAATGTTCCAAAAGAGCAAGCCTACAAGTGCAGCTGAGTGGAAGCACAGATGCCTGTAACCAGACCTGGCCAAAAAAAGCTCAACCCACACAACTTGGGTTGGAAAGGAAATGCTCAATAGGATATTAAGCAGTGTGCCGTTTAGATGAAGGGAGACGCATGTTTCTTCCTCCACAGGCACATTATCTAGCCTGGATGGCATCAACAACAGGATCTCCATGGATAACTCCCAAGTGGAAATTCGAAAACTGGTGGCCCATTCCCACAACTTGGAGGTCTGACACATCCCCCAGAAGTCCCATACCTTCTGGGAAGCACTGCACTTCAAGCAGGCGAGGACATGCTCAAACAGACCTACACCCATTACCTCTTTCCTTTCAGTTCCCCTAAAATACTTACTCTCTTCCAGCTGTCCCGATGCTATATTGATTACCCCCTACCATATCATCAATGGTGGAGGCTGACACATCATTAACGATGCGCACTTCCTTTCAGAGGTGCACATGCAATTCAACCTCCTTATACAATGCCTAAACACATGTACTTGGATCTTCACAATCACGTTCTTTTCAACACTGCCAGATTAAGGCTGCGGGTTCACACTCTTCAAATTGAACAAGCTAATTGGTCCAACAGTACTTCTCTGGTCTGTGATATCTGTGATTCTGACATACAAGGTGAAAAATATGTGCTGTTCAGATGTTCCAATCTCCAGGTCTGCTCTCTCTGTCAAAGAAAGAAAAGAAAAGAAATAGAAAAGAACAACTACGTAGGCAGAGGAAACTCTCCCTACATCAATTGAGGAAAAGGAGGCACATTGGCTCAGAAGATCCGTTAGTCCCCTCCACCACGAAGCTACAAAAAGAAGACCCTAGAAAAGAAAAAGAAGTCTACGCAGCTCTGAGGCCGCGTGCATTAAGGGAAGAACCCCCAACAAAAGTTAAAGTTAAAAGAAGACCCTAATGGGGATCTGGAGGGTTATTGGAAGCACCCGGCTCCATAACTTTTGTCAAAAGTATGCCTATATTTTTTAGCACAACTTCTCTTTTTTACATTTTCATATCTCCCACAGGATTCCCTGTCTAGGCAACATTCACCATGTGAATTCTCATGATATAAATCTTTTCTAAACCAGGATAACTTGTTGAACAACAAACTTCCTGTTTTCCTCTTCCTTTTTTATCTCATGTGCATTTATGAACAGGCTAGCAGTCAAACGCCTTGACTGGGGCCTTTTTCCCTTGTACTACATTAGTAACCCCTTACCCCCTACCATGCAAAACCCACTTCTTCTTCCTCCTCCTCCTCTTTTTCCTCCTCACATGATGCACTACGCAGCAGCACAGCACCTCACAGATGTCCATCACAGCTACCAGCGTAAGACAGCCCAATCAACTAATTGCAAACCAGCAACACGTGCACTCGGTTGAAGTCAAATACTGTGAAGACCCGAGGCCTGGGCAACAGTCGAAAGCGGCACAGCGGCAGCATGCACATGCAGACATTTGCAAGAATATTAGTGGGAAAGCTGTGACATCACACACCATCCTTCTAGTGTTGGAGGGACTTATTATGAAAACATACCATAAGAAAAAGAAAGGAGAAGAACCACGGAGGCAGCGAGAACACTCCCTACATCAATCAAGGAAAAGAAGACACATTGGCTCAAAGCGCCGTGAGTCTCCCTCACCAGAGGGTAAGAGGGAAGCTAGTGGGTCTGGTGGGTTCCTGGAAGCATGCAGCCCCAGGGCAATAGAGTTATGTTGAGTACTTTTGATTTCAATGGCACGTCTGGTAGAGATAAGTTTTTGCGCATATTGCACAGAGTGGGCATGGAGCTTTCGTGTAAGCTTGGTAGACCTTTGCAGGTCAATCCCTAGTTTTTTGAGCTGATCCAGGGTATGGGAAGTATAGATAGTCCCACCCACACCCAGGAGGATTGTGTGAAGGGTGATCTCAGCGCCTTGAAGTTGTTTGCACAGTTCACTGTGTTGTTGCTGTGAGGCTTTTAGCTGGGCACGAGGCCTCGTAGAAAGAAAAGAAAAACTACGTAGGCAGAGGAAACTCTCCCTACATCAATTAAGGAAAAGGAGACACACGCCTTGTATGATAATCTTAGCGATATTTGATTTCTATTAAGTGGATATGGCAGTTTTGGACGTTCAATTCATTAAGCTGCCTGACTGGAGTTGTGCTGCTTCTTCATTACGTTTCATACTGCAGAGAACCTGATGTGAGGGGAGAGTAGGTGGTCTATTTGGGTTAGCAGGGCAAGCAGTGACCAAGATAGAATCAGGGCGGCTGGAGGTGCGTCAAGCTTGATCAGGAATGCAGGGGTCAAGAAGGTACGGAGGCAGTACTGTGTAGTACACAATTAGAGACTTGCTCAGTGATGTGCAGGTCATGCTGAGCAAGACGGTCTGCGCTGGCTACATCCATTTGTATAAGGCTTGACCCATGAGAGCCTTTGCTGACCTCTTTCACAATCATTCTGCTGGCAACATGTGACGCTCAATTACCATGTTACGGATGACAGGGCATTGGCAACCTGAGAGAATGTGGAGAGCGCTATCCATATGATGACATTCTGGGGGGGGGCATACGAGGCTAGAGGATCTTCTGAAGCAGACCGCATGTTTTTGGTTATAGAGGGTTCCTGTGTGGTATTGGAAGATTGTACGTTTTATTCATGTTGTGATACAGTACATGTTCCAGAAGGCATTGCTATTGCCCTTATTGAGGTGAGGTAGCAAGCTCTGGTAGTAAGTGTAATAGCCTGTTTGCTATCTGCATATCAAAGCCAGTCCAGTACGCTTATACACTTTCTAGCACCAGACGCGCTCTTGAGAACACTCCTCTCAACTCTCGTCACAAAGATCAGGCACGGGCTACTGCTAGTAACCCTCCTGATCCCCATTGACTCATTTGTGTTGTTTCTCTTGGTGAAGGGGATACACGGTGCCTCGGCCCTAGGTATCCTCTTTTCCTTAATTGATGTGGGGAGTGTTTTCACTGCCTGCGTAGTTTTTATTTCATTTTTTCTTTTCATACTATAGTATCCAAGCCTGTGTTTGGCATGCATATGGGATTTCAAAGCATCCTTAAGGTTTGAGAAGTGTATCAAATTGGGAATGGGAGAGGAAGATTCAGGTGTGCTCAGTTTTGCCTCTTCCCATGCCAGCCAAGCCAATGTTGTAGAAGGGGTTGCCATCTGGGCAAGCGCTAGAAATACCGGTATCAGTCAGGTTGTTATTCTTGAGGCTAGCCTGATACTTAGCAATTGTGTCTGCGCATTCATTCCCAGCTATTCCAGCATGAGATTTAACCTAAAAAAAATTTGACATTGGGAGGTACGGGCAAGGTTTGAAATTTTCTTTAAAACATCTTTTCCACATTGCTTCCAATTCACACATTGCTTCAGACAGTCTCGCCTCTCTTCATCAAATACGTAAATAGCTTATCTACCCAGAGAAGCACAAACAACATATTCAAAGGGATGTCCTAAAAACCATATCTACCCTCATTAGCAACTCACAAACCAATATTTGTTTCTACAAAGTAAAATCTAATGCTGGCATTGCTGGTAACGAATGTGCAGATGCTATTGCTAAATATCAAGCAAGCCAAGCCAATAATAATATGGCTGATACTGGGATCCCTAGCGCAGGCCCCGGCAGAAATCCTCTTTCTCATATATTTTGGTTAGCCAAAGAGGAAAAAAAAGAACACAATGCTGGCACATCCACAGCTCGTACACCCAATCCTAAAACTACCTACCTCCCCAACCTTCAAAACGCTCTCAATTCTCATATGCATACAAAACACAGACTTGGATATGTCAACTCCAAAACAGGCTACACCTCTTATTATCAGAGTTTGTTACCACATGTCGATAAGAACATCAGCAATGCCTTTAGGAACATGTCCTGTATATCCACACCCATGAAGCGCACCATCTTACAATATCACATTGGCACCCTCTATAACCAAAAACATGCGGTTCGCTACAAGAGGTCCACTGACCCACTATGCCCTCTTCCAGGCTGTCATCAATTAGACATCGCACTCCACATGCTTTCAGGCTGCCAAAATCAGATCATCTCCAGGATGAAGACTGAACGCCACAATGTTGCTGGAAGAATGATCATCAAAGCTCTTAGCAAAAGCCTTTGGGGAGCAGGTTTGGCTAACACGGACATAGGGAGCGGTGATAGGTTGGCCCAGCACAACCTTCAGATCCCTGCACATGCATCAAACAGAGTTATACCCCCTTACCATTATCCAAGAAAATTTTCTAAGAGATAGAGACTCACCTCCAGCCGTCCTGGAGGTGGAAAAAAGCCGAAGAAAAAGAAAAAAGTGCGTAGGGAGAAGAAACTCTCCCTACATCAACTAAGGAAAAGGGGACACTTGGCTCAGAAGAGCTTTGAATCCCCTCCACCACGGAGCTACAAAAAGAAGATTCTTATGGGGATCTAGAGGGTTATTGGAAGCACCCGGCTCCATAACCTGACTGCGAGAAGTATTCTTGTTTTCAATAGCACGCCTAGTGGTAACAAGCTTGTTGGCATACATAACAGAATGGGCATGAAGTTTGCGAGCAAGTTTATTGGCGCGTTGGTGGTCAAGCCCCAATTGCTCAAATCGATTAAGGGTGTAGTCAGTGTAGCAGATCCCACCAACACCCAAAAGGATGGTGTGGAGAGTCACAACTTTAGCACTAATGACTTTGCAGAGGTCTGCATGCTGCCACTGTGCCGCCTCCAACTGCTGTCCAGACCTCATGTCTTCACAGTACTTGATTTCAATTAAGTGCACATGCCGCTGCTTTACATTCAGATCGTGGGGGTGCGTTACACAGTTGGCTGTTGTGGTCCTCGGTGTGGGGTTGTATCTGCTGCGTACCGCATGATGGTATGAGCAGGAGGTAGAAGGAGAAGAAGATGTGGGTTTGGCTTTAAAGGGAGTAATCAGTATAGCATCAGGACGGCTGGAGGTGAGTCTAGATCTCTTAGAACATTTCTTGGAAAGAGGTAAGGGGGTATAATTCTGTTCGATGCATGTGCAGGGATATGAAGGTTGTGCTGCGCCAACCCATCACCACTCCCTATGTCCATGTTAACCATGCTTGCTCACCAAGGACGTGATAATTAAAGCAGACGATGCATGCAAAAGACAAACTGGGGGCGGCTGACAACATAACATGCAGCTACATTGATTGGCAAAATCCAACGCATTTCTGATGACCAGCCAATGGCAGACTTCAAAATTAGCAATGCTTTTTGGCACGTGGAAGCTGTCATTCTGAAAGAGCAGACAGATGTCAAACACCAAACAGACACATTTACAATGAGAAGCATGCCAGAAGTTTCGCCGGCAAACCTGGCCGGCTCTTTGCCCCTTGTGTGGCACCTGACAGAACTTCCTGCACTCTATCCAGGTGCACTAATCCACACGGAAATAAAATGCACATGAATCACCTCAATCATCACTTACTCAGCCTATGCTTCAAAGAAGTCAGCAACAATGGCTCTCTGATTTTTGTTTGTTAAGATGGATGCATGCAATCAGAACAAACGTTGGAATTAGATATGGAAATTCGTGATAACTTCCTTAAATTACAGTATAATCAATATACCCAGCTGGCTCTACTCATCTGGGAAAACCCCAAGGACGCAACAAGCCGCCCAGATGGCATAACACATCTATTAATTCTAGAATGTACTAACTCTCCTAGACACATGAGTCCAAGAGACAGATATTCATCTCATTGGATTAAAATCCTGCTCAGCATTAAGCCCGAATAGACTTTTGAGGACAACTGCTCAAGACCAACACAAGTACGCCTTAAGCATGGAGATTCCGAGCACAAAAAGCCTTGAGAAGAGCACACCGCAATAAAAGAATCACAATATCCTGATAGGAGTTGCTGGCCAGTGCCATGGCACTGTCTACATCCAGTAAATAATTAAGCCTCTTAGTGGACTCGGCCCACCTAAAGGAAAAGCTCAAACTTGACCAAAATACTCAACACCAAGCAACCCCCTTAGTTTTAGTCAGCATTTTAAATAACGGGGGATTGGGGAGGCGGGCAACAGGACAGGCTGCTTACAGGAGGGCGAGGCGTACGCATGCATGCATGGCTGACAACCACCGGATCCACATCAGTTTGGTTGCTAGATAGCCTCAAGACCTGGTGGGACCCATTTAATGAGCCAGTCTCAGCGCTGACTGTTGGGTCTTCCTTAATGCATGCTGATGAGTATCCAGCATAGACTCCTACTTATACTTTAGAGTACCCTTAAGGGAAATCATGAGCTGAAGACCTTGAAAAAGGATGGCAACAGAGGTCGAGGTGTTGCTGCTTGGAGCTGCGCCACTGTAGCCCCACACAACAGAGTGATGTTGGTGTGTATGCCAACTACAGGCTGCTTCTGCATCCTGCCAGCAGGAGACCAGAACCAGGCCCAACCATGGGTTCAATGTGTGTGTATGTGTATGTGGTGGTAGACACTCAATCCTCTATCAGCTGTACTTGGCTGGGATGAAAATCTACCTTCCTCCAAGGATGAATGTTACAACCCAAAATTACTCGCGTGTTTGAGAAGGGCGACAAATTTCTTGGACTCAATCGATTGTTGGACAATACGTGTTCCGCTCACTTCCATTTGGGTGTCTCGTTTTCTGGTCCCGAGTGCGTTTTTCCAAGATCAGTGATCAGGCCTGTATTCCTTCACGCACAAACCACTGAAAACAAATAAAGTAATCACTGAACCCGGCCAGGTTCCTCACCTCCTCTGGCAGGTAATGAACATTGCTGCTCTGGTGCAATTGCTGCTGGGTGTTTGCAGCCAGACTGCGGCTATATGTTTATGTGTGTGTCATTTACTGCATTTCCTGCTGCAAATGTCTCCCTTTGAGCGGCAGTCTATGGCTTGGGAGGCAACTGCTTGACTCAGGACTGCTCTTGAGCTCAGTTTCCCTGTTCCCAGGTGGCACCTACTTATCCTCTTCATCATATGTGGATGCAGGCAGGCAACATGCTGTTCAGAGCTGGCTACGTGCAAGCAGGCATCAACAAGAGCTGCGACAGCAGGTGAGGCTGGCCAGGGCGCTTCGAGCTCAGAGCTGTCTGTGTGTGTTTCCTCGCACCATCGCATTCACAACATGAGGGGGTGCTGCTCCCTCTGATTGCCACCTCATTTAAAACAAGGCAACTTGGAACAGCTGGAAGTCCTAAAGGGAACAGCAGCACACTTGCTGTTGCCAGGGCCAACTTTGACCCCTTTTTCTGTTGCAGGATCAGCTCCAAGAGCGTCAGCCTGCCCGCCTTGCCGCGCCGTACAGGTATTCGTAAACTTTTATTTTGTCCATTTGTCCCTGCATCTGCCTTGCGTGATGCGCAACTTTGCAACCTGTTTCGTGCTGACCTGAATCGAGTAGGATGGGAGGGAGTCTTTGACCTCACCCGCACACAATCTGTTTCTTGATGAGCTTATGCGGACCCTCGAATGATAATGTCGCAGCAGCTGCTACCGGGGCAACGGCAGGCAAGAAACCTGCTTCCTCCTCCCCTACGAGCACCAGCAAGACATCCACCGCGCCTGTGAAGGCCTGGGACGCCTGGGACCGATACTTGTCCGCCCGCAAGAGCCCCATTGCGCCAGGCCCAGCGGAGCAGAAGACGTTCAAGTGGGTGGGATGGAGTGTGATGATGATTTGCCCTACATCGACTCATCAGTTGGAGATTTGAAGGCCTCTTCCCTGCCTTGGGAGTCCTCATGCCTTGGATGCCATAATGGGAGAGGCACAGGGCTTATGCAGGGTTGACTTGCACCTCAAACCAGTTGGCATCCTATTTCTGACCCTCAGCTGCTTGTTCCCAATCCAGCTGGCCACTTTTCCTCGAGGGCATGAGAAATGGACAGGGCCATGGTTGCCCACATGGTTGCAGGCTATGAATGCATACCATAAAGATTACACAGGAGATGTCTGTCGCAACCAGGATGACGTGGCGCGATGCACGGATGCGTGCTGAGAGGATGTGTGCTGCTATGGTTGCATTATGCGCACGCACAAGACTGCATGCTGCTGTTGGATGTAGTCTGTGTGCATGACAATCTTTAGTGATGGGCCAGGCTCTGCATCATACAGCTGTGTTAATTTTTGCAGCCTTTTTCTGTATCTCAGCATCACATGGCTTTGTTTATTTGAGCTGCTTTGCCTGGTTTTCAGGGATCATGATGGTGTTGAGCTCTCCAAGCATACCTGCACGCTCACCAGCATGTGAAGCTCACAGATTAACGTAAGCACGGAAGACACTCCCATGCATTCTTAACACACACACACACACAATCTTAACATGGCTACCGTGCGCCTGCAGTGACATAGCCATCAGCATCAGCCAGTGCGCAGCCACCTACAAGCCCAAGTTTGCCCAATTCGTGGAGCCCCCTCCCCCCCAGATCCAGCTGCACCACTTGGATGCTGTGAGCTTGCCCAGCTTAGACCAGCTCCCCACGGACTTGCACCAGAAGCTGGAAGTCCTAGGAGTGGCCACCCTCAAGGGTGAGTGCCCGCTGCGCCTTGCAGCCAGAATGAAAGTGATGAGTAGACATTAAGCGTGGCCCTTGGAAGTAATTGAAGTCTGGCAGCTTCTGGGTGTGCATTACAGCATGGAGACTGGCAAACAATGTGCGTTTTTTGCGCCAGGGTGGGCTCAGCCAGCGTGCAGTCTGGCAAGTGTGCATTGCCCCAGGGTGGGCTTTAGTAAGGGAGAAAGACCTGAGGACGGACTGCATCGTAGCTAGCTTGCCAAAAGATGAGTCTTGAGTGAGGCAAAGGTATGTGTGTAAATGGGCTTTTGGGCTGATTGGGTGCATAAAGCATGAAGGGTGTGCTGTATTCGCACCTGGACAGTTGTAGGTAAGAAGATGATTGTGCATGCTTGATGTCCAATGCATCCAGGATAGATGTCTGGTGCCAGCAATTCTGCACAGCTAGTTTGACGCAAACCGAATACCTGCAATGAGGGCGGGCGCAAACGTGCACGCACGCGCATACACGCACACACATACACACACGCATACACACACATGCACATGCATACACATGCATACACACACACGCACACTAATGCACAGGAGTGCTCAAGCTGGACGGCGAGCTCGACTATGCCAACGTGGCTCACACCACCTCAGACATCAATGCCGCGCTGTCCATCACTGGCAGTGTGGTGCAGACGGTGAGGGGAAGCTGATGAGAGGGTCAGCCTCTGTTTGTGCAGTCACGTATGAGTCCTTGCCCTCATGGTTGTCGACTTGATCAGTTCCTCTCATTGCAACCGTGTGGAGAAGAGTGTGGCATTTTTCTGGTGTAGCTCGTAAGCAAGTGCATGTCCTTGGGTGGCGTGATGACTTGATGTGAGGCGGCATAATGAAGGCGTGTAAAGAAGCAAAGGGCTGTGCTGTTAAATGAGGAGTTCTGTGGCTGTCAGCATGCTGTGTTGTTAGAGAGGGGGCAGGTACTTCAGCTAATTGCTGCGACTATTGGGGCACGAGCTTGTTGCTGTAGGGGATGGATGCGTTGCCCGGCCAACATCCGACGCTTGCTGCAAGCGCTGAACCTGCTCCTCTGCTGTCTTGGTGAAGGCGAGTGCCCCTTGTCTGCGGCATGACAGCAGAGGAGCACGTTCAGCATTTGCAGCAAGCGTTGGACACGTTGGCTGGGTATCAATGTTGAAAAGGAAGTTGTACTTGAAATATAACTTTAAATAGAAAGATAAAAAAAATTGATGCAATACAGGTCATCCCCACGGCCCCCTGCCTAGACAAATGAGTGTCAATAACTCAGCAACAACATAACTAGGATAGCTGGTTGTGAGCCCTGCAAGCAGGTGCTGAGAGGGTAACGTGAAGTGCTGTGTGCGACAGTCGGGCAGTTTCCGGGAATTATTTCTATGTGGTCTGGGACTCTGGTGCAAATCAGGCTGGATTTGTGTCTGGGAATCGGTAGGGGGAAGGAAAGTCGGCGAAAAATGAGGCGGCTAACGGAACAAATCTGATTGCCAACTTCCAACCGGACCACCACTTGACTCAATCATTTATTTGTTTGAACCTTTGTTCTGGTCCGCAACTCCGTGCTTAAGTTGGGACAGTGAGCTAGCAGTATGGGCAAGCTGACAGAGGTTTCTCCTTCTGTGCCTGCAACCTTCCCAATTGGTGCCCTCCACCAGCAAACTCACCAAGTGTCCCCCCGCGAAATTTGATATTGCATCATGATTAGGCGACCTAGGATCAACTAGATTCCAGGAGCGTTTGTTATTTGATGCGAGTCAAAAATTCCGCCTTTTCCTGCCCAAATGGGTGCAAAGCAGCCTCTGAGCCTCACACAGCACCTTTACATGCCAACTTTTTTATCAAAATTCTTAACTTGGGACGCTTTGACATGCTTGGTATACTCAAGGCACCCAAGCGCGCGTGCAAAACGCATGAACAACTTACTGACACTGTTAGGGGGGTCAGGCTGCGGGGACGACCTACACACATCCATGTACGAAATACAAAAATGTACATTTTATCTTTTTATGCCTTCAAAGCACACCAGTAGCCTGCTATGTTAGATGGTGACAAATGCAAACTTTTTGTTTGGTAATTTATGACTGACGCTGATCTCGCATGACGGCTAGGGCATGCATGCAAGGGCATGCAAGCATGGGTCATGCTTGCTGCTGCACACCACGTTGGACATATGTTGCTGGGTGTGCCTTTTGACCACACCAGAAGCATACCATACCTAAATGGTCAGATTTGTGATTGAAGCTGATCTTGCGTGGCAGCTGGGGCTCGCATTTTCCAACTGCCGTGCACCACGCACCATGCACGAATCGGGGTGCTTTTTCTTTCATGGTGTTGCACACCAGTAGCATACCACCCCTAGATCGTGATCTGTGACTGATGGCGATATGTGATTGGCGCTGATCTTGCATGCTAGCCGGGGCCTGAGCTTGCTAGTGCAGCCTCTGCTCCAAGCCCCTCAATCCTCAGCTACCTGGTACCATGCGCCGCATATGGAGTAAAGTGCTTTGTTCTCCATATGGTGGTGGATCTTGCACTGCATGGCGAGACCGCGGTGCTCGGCTCCCTCTGCCTGTGCATCAGTGCTCGTACGCGGGAGGTGCTGAGCGCACGGCAGGCGGTGGTGGTGGTGGTGGTGGTGGCCACAGAGACAGAGCCCCTCCCTGTGTGCACGCTCCTGGTCCTCACCCTTGCCTACGCCCTCTGACCCCACCTGTGCACTGTGGTGTGTTTGTGCACGCAGGGCGCTGAGCGCACGGCGGTGGTGGTGATGGTGGCCACCGAGACGGAGCGCGAGGCCAGCTGGAGCCGCCTGGACGGCCTCATGCTGCACTGGGGCTGCTCCACCGCCCAAGGTGGCCCCTGGGCCATGCCCCCGCCAGGCTGGAGCGCTGTGCCCGCGAAGAGCCGGGACGCCGGCGGCGCATCTCAGTGCGCGTTTGAGCGCCGCGCCCTGGGCGGCCAGGAGAGCGCGTTTGTGTTGGTGCTGCAGCTGCCCCTGCGGGGCGTGCTGAAGAGCGGCGGCCTCGTGTTTGTGCTCAAGGGCGAGGCGTCCAAGACTGACAGGTGTGCGTGTGTGTGCGTGCGTGCGTGTGTGTGTGTGTGTGTGCGCGCGCGTGTGTGTGTGTGTGTGATTGCAAGTCGCCAAGACGTCAAGAAGGATCCAGGCAGCAAGAATTTTGTAAAAATAAAGCCCTTTAAAATCGATATCTTCACCCTGTTCCCCCAGCAGCTGCTCTTCTTGATCAGTGCCGGACGCTTACAGCTGTCGCTGGCAGTAATGATGAAGTGTCACGATCCGTAATTGGCGGCTCCAATTGGAAATTTGTCATTAGTGCAAGTGATCCTGAAGTTTCACTGTGACACCCAACACTGATGCCCAAAGTCTGAAAAGGGTCATCAGTGCAAACGTCAAAACTTACAAATTCACCCGTCCTTGGTGAGGTGCTGGCCTATTTCGGACTGAAATGAAAGGCACACTGCAGTTTTTTTTTCTGTTTTGGCGAAACCCAGATCTCAATACTTTGAGGGAAATCTTCTCTCCTGAGAAGTGCCATTGTAATACTTTGCCCCCACCCCCCTCCCCGCCCGGCAGGACAAGGTAATAAGTATTCTTGCTTACAATGCTGCATTGTGTTGCGCCTTTGCGCTTCAAGTACTTCATTTCAAGCACTACTCAATATTTGCCACCGTCTCATACATTTGTTGCATGCGTGTCAATTCATCAAGCAAGCAAGAAAGTTTCAACATCCATCAACACCTCCAAGTGTTCAAGTTCTGAGAATCCAAGCACCTAAGTCATATCATGTCCACAACTAGCATGTCAACCAAGCATGTTGCACTTCACCACCATCCCCATGTATCGTCCACGCTTCTTTGTGGCATCTAACCACCTGCCAATTGCATCTGGGTAGGGGAAGGAACTCAAATTGAACTCCATGCTCTTAAACCCTCAAGCACACACATTGATGTGCATCTCCTGCTCGGCCCTCCGTTGCATTGCATCAAGCTGCTGCTGAAGTGACGACCTCGCTGCTGCTGTCCGCTGATGCTGATGCTCCTTATCTTATAGCCTTAGCCAAGCGAGCAGAGGCACACAGGGAGTACCAAAGTCTCTTGACGCTTGTGCATTTATTTGTGTTCGCAGGTGGCTCAAGGACAGCACCAACAACAAGGACTTCTTCCTGGACCTTGCACAATTCCCCACCACCAAGCTGTAAGCTTACGCCGTGCAGTGCGTTGTGCAGTGCGTTGCTGCCTGCGCATACGCTCCCTCTGGGTGTGCGCAATGCCGCAATGCATTCTAGAGGTGTGGTTAGGGCATGGAGCAAAGCCCTTGCAGCAAGGTGTCGTCCCTGAAGGGGTTGTTGTAGAGCCTCTAAGGGCACATGCCTCCTCCAATTATTGGTGTAGAGGGCGTGTAGCCACACCTGATTTGAGCTGCAGGTGTAAACAAATACCTGCTTTTCCATGTATTCAGTCTTGCTTGTATAGGGACTAGACAAACATGTGTGCGTGCGTGAGTGGAGTGTCGAAGATCCATTAGAAATGGGAGGGCAGGGGAGGCATAAAAAGACTGAGAGGGTCTAGACAGTTGGTGGCGCCTGGTGTAGTGGGTGGGGGCTGCCTGGTGCTGGAGAGCGCTTGCAGTGTGAGGTGACAAGCTGTATGAGTGAAGGCGCAGGTGTGGGCATGACATTCCCACCGCACCTTATCCACCTTGGGTGTCAAGCACGGATGCTGCACACCATTGTTCGCTTTTGCCTGCATTGTCTCGGCTCTGTCCATGAGGCTGGTGCTGCTGCTGCTGCCACGTTCCAGCTGCTGTGTGCATCCTTTGCTCGGTCGAAATGAGAGTATTTTTGCTGGCAAATGTCTTTCGGACTGCCTGGATGGCTGAGACGAGTGTGCTGCCGGAACTGACAGCGCCGTTCGTGTTGTAGGTGGGGTTCCCAGGCTGGCTCGTTTGTTGCATAAGCTGGCTGCCTGCCAAAACAGCTGTGCAGGGCAGGGCTTCAAAACTGCAAAAGGCAGCCCACACTGTAAGCCATCACACGCTCAGTGACTTCATCTGGTGCAAAGATCGTTGCTGGAATCACCTGATCAAGCCACCTCCAAGCAGAGGCCTGTTATGTTTAAGCTTCACTGGAGCTTCAGTGCTGTCTGATGTTAGCCATGACTGCATGGTGTTGATTCTCTTGCATCTTCGTTGAAGGACACGAGGAAAATTCCTCGGCTTCTGTCATGTAATTCCTTTGCATCACTGGAATGAAAGGAAAGGAAAAAGTTATGTAGCTGTCCTGGCTTACAAGGGCAGATTACAAGTTACAAGTCACAATGGGGTTTGACCTTCAGCCAGGTAGTTTGGCTGCTCGGTCTGCTCAACTGTTCCAGCCACACAAAAAAGAAAGGAAAGGGTAACATAGCTGTACCTGCCTACAATGGCAGCTTAGCTGAAGCATTAAGATGGTTACAGCTTACAGGAGAAAGAAGGCCTCCATTCAAGGTTTACAAGGATAAGGCCTTCAGTCAAGAAGTGCGACTGCTAGCCTGCTCATAAAAGGCAATCGATTCATGAAGGAAATAAGGAAGTTTATTGTTGTTCTGGTTTAAAAAAGCAGACACATCATGAGATTCTGCCTGTGAGAACAAGGGAGCATATTTCCTGTGGAGAGAGGATAGGATAGGATAGGATAGGGTTACATAGCTGTACCTGCCTACAAGGGCAGCTTAGCTGAAGCAAAAAGGTGCCTGTAACCAAACCAAACTAAACTTGTGTAAATGTCAACTGAAAGCCTTGAGCTGAGTTCAGAAGTGTCAACTGTAAAAATCACACACACTGTCACTCTAAATGAAACAAGCACGCAAAGCCAAGCACAAAAAACTCCATAAGGCTGTAGTGTCAGGAAAATACACTTTTGCGTTTCCACAAGAAGCACAGAAAGTTTGAGAACAGCATCGCTCTGAAAAAGGTCCAAGAGGCCAAAGTAAAAGTGTTATGTTCTGCTTAGCACTTCAGTTCTCAGCATCCACTGTTTAAGATGCAATGCAATGCTTCAGGAAGGGTAACTGCCGATACAGCCTGGTGAGTGCACATGTCAAAGAAGGTATCAACTGCGTTGCCTTGCTTGAATCTCTTCAGCAGATAAGTACCCTCTGTAATCTCTCCAAGACATGGCACGGGGTATGGACGGCCCTTGAGGACCTCCATACACCCCCCCATACCTCCTATTAGGGACCCATGTTGCTTCTTTTGCCTGCGCAGCCTTGTGTGCTCGAACTCGGGTCTCTTGGTCTGCAGTTTGTCCTTGCCTCATGGCTCCTCCAAAGGTACCTGCATGCATGCGTACTGGTGCTGCTGCTCCTGCTGCTGGGGGAGGGCAGTGTTGGTGCTGGACAGGGTTGGGCTCTTGGCTGGTGCGCTTCCGCTTGGTGGGAGTGACTAGGGCTCCGCTTGCTGCAGCTGTTCCTGCTGCTGTCGTTCCTGCTGCTGCTGTTTGTACTGGTGGTGAGGCAGGCGAAGTAGGTGCTTGTGCTGCTGGCCTTGCTGCTGCTGCTGCTGCTGCTGCTGGTGAGGGCGGAGGAGGCTTGAGTAGCTGCTTGAGCTGCTGCCCCAGTCGGCCAGCATTGAGGTGCAGGAAGGGCTCGCCAGGGCTGGGGATGCGGCCTGAAGGCAGGTGCTGGCGGAAGGGGTAGGGAACCAGCTCCCCCTCACCAAGTTTGACCACGATTGCTTTTCCCCTGACTTGCACAACCAGTTTCTCCCCATACCCACACTGTCCTCGGCCCAATTGCTGCAGCTGCATGGCCAGGTCCACCAGCGCATTCTGCAGGCGCGTCTTCTTCTGTACCAGGAGTGCTTGTGCTGCATTGCTGCTGTCGCGGAACCCCGCGTACGCTGCAGTCGCTGCCTCTGCCGTACTAAACCAGACGATGTATCGCTGCTTGCCCAGTGCGTTGTCCCGCATCCGCTCCACATGCTGCACGCTGCCCACCTCGCACTGCAGGAAGGCTTCCACCCCGGCTGGTGTTGCTTCGCAGGGCAGCGCCCCTGCGTTCCTGGAGCGCAGCAGACGTACACTGTAGAACTTCTGACGTTCTTCCCTATCTATGCTGCATGCTGCTGCCCAGTTGGTGTCAGCAGAGTCTCGGACGAGCTGGTCAACGCTGCCCCGAGTTGCTCGGCCATCCTGCTGCTGCTGCTGCTGCTGCTGCCGTAGCTCGAGCACCACTTGATTAAGCTCGTCGACCTTCTGTAAGAGCTGGCGCACAAGTTGCTCAATCTCCATCTCTTCTTGGCTTCGCACGTCACTTTTTCCCCAGGCACAGGTCAGCGTCCGCTCACTGTGTTATCCAATTTACTTTTGGCGTGTGTGCCCCATCTGCGTGCGCGCAAGCACACCTATCCCGCCTGGTAGGGCTCGTTCCGTTCTCAGAGTGTCAAAAACACTAGTGGAGCCCTACCAGACGGTGCAGTGGGAGCGTGAGCTCTCTCTTTAATTTTTTTTCTTTTTTCTGTGGAGAGAGACCACCTGGGGATTTTTGCAATGGAAGAGGACATGTTGTTCATCCTAGTGTCAAAAACGAGTGTCAAAACGAGTGTCAAAACGAGTGTCAAAAACGAGTGTCAAAAACGAGTGTCAAAAACGAGTGTCAAAAACACTAGTGGAGCCCTACCAGACGGTGCAGTGGGAGCGTGAGCTCTCTCTGGGGATTTTTTTTCTTTTTCCTGTGGAGAGAGACCACCTGGGGATGTGTGCAATGGAAGAGGACATGTTGTTCATCCTGGACATCATCATCAGCCTCACAAAGGTCACAGTTTGGGGAAGAGCTGTGATTCCAAGTTGCTGTCTCATAGCGAAGGGTGTGAATGCGGAGTCTAAACCGAGCCACGCTGCGAATGACATCCTGGGGGAGGTCAAGGAACATGTATTTGGGGAGGCTATAAGGAGAATGCATAACCAAGGCTCTTTTAGTAGGAGGAGCACACCACTGGTGATAAGTCAAGCGTTTACTGTTGCGCTCTCTAGGGTGTGTGCTGGAAAAAGGCTCCCAATATTGTAGGTGCCTGGTCCTGAGATCTACAACAAAACGACTAAGATCAATGGGCTCACAATTCAGCAGCTTCTGTTTCAAAATATGGGAGTGTGCCAAGCCATCCATGGCTGATAGAATATGGGAAGACCAACAATCATCAGATCTCGAGCTCAGCCGCATGTCAGCCTGCAAAATCTTTTTCATTGTGGAGCTGTTGTATCGGGTCAAGGAGTTGTAAAGACGCATTGCTGCTCGGAACCAATTGAAGTGTAGGGGCTCCAGACCACATTCTCGCATGATGCACCAAGAGGGAGTAGTGTCCCTGACCCCCAAAGTTCTTTTAAGCACTGTTAGCCGCCACTTCTGTATGGGATTGTCCATCTCTTTGCCTTGCCGAAGGTAAGGGGTAGCCCAGATCTGACTTGCATGCATGCCAGCAGGGATTGCATACGTCTTGAGGAGCCAAATCTGCGCGTGTAATCTGTTGGCAAGGTCGTGCTCCTGAACAAACTTTTTGACTCGGAAAGTACCAGCTGTGAATGGTCTCAACGCTGCATCGGTCGCAACATCCAGATTGATTGTTTTGTCACACACCATGCCGAGATATTTGAAAGTATCTGTGTAGGGGAGCTGCGTACCATCAAAGTAAAGTGGGGGCAGATTATCAGACCTGGAATTGAAGCACATCACCTCAGATTTCAATTGTTGACAGTCAGCGATTTCCTTTCAGCATAGGCTCTCAATTTGTTTAGCATGGTCTGCACGTTGGTATGGTCATTGGACATGAGAGAGAGGTCATCAGCGAACAGTAAGTGAGTCACCATGAAATTGGGAATACCGGTGAGCGCACCCTGCACCCCTTCAGCCAGACAGTCAATGTCGTTCAAGTAAATTGAAAACAGCAAGGGGGAGAGAGGGCACCCTTGTTTGACCCCAAATGATGGCTGCACATTTGCTCTCTTGTCCCCATCCAGCAGCGTGTACTCATCCTCACGGTATAAGTCTTTCAGGATAGAGACAATGTTGTTTGGCATCTGACAGTTGTGTAAATGTTCCCACAGCTTGCTCCTTGGGATGGAATCATAAGCTTGCTTGAAGTCGATGAAAGCAGTGTACAATCGTGATGATCCCCCTTGTACTTTCTGAGCTGCATCTCGCAAGTGCCGCAGGATGAACAGGGGTTGCAGTGTACTACGGCCCGGGTAGAAACCAAACTGTGTGTCCGGAATTTTGTTGTGTTGGCTACACCAGTCTTGAATCATGGAGCGGAGCAGGTTAGCATACAGTCTGTACAGCGTGCCACTCACTGCAATCATCCTGTAATTCCCTGGATCTGTCACTGGGCCCTTTTTGTGAATTGGGGTCAGCTTGGCCTCTTTCCAAGACCTGGGGATGTGGGCTTTCGTGATGAACAGCTTGAACATTGCAGCAATGTGAGGGGCCAGTACATTGACATTCTCCCATCCCCTACCACGTTGTTTGGGCACTCGTTTGAAAGCACGTTTGATGAAGGTAGGAGTGATTGTGCCAAACCCAGAAGAAGAAGTGGTGTCCATGTTTGAGATGTGTGTCAAGACCAAGGCCAGCAGTTCGTTGTCCTCAGGCATGTTGAAGGTATGGGGACCAGGTTGCGAGTTGGTGTGTCTGCGACCCAGGGGGATCAAGTGGTCTCTGCCAGATACATTTCCTGTCCATCTTCGAACACGTGTCTGATTCGCAGCAATAGGGCGGCTCACTGGTATCTTTCTAAACACATTATGTAGATGATTGTGCCAAGAGCTCTCTGAGACAGGGGTCACATGCTTGGTGGTTGGCTGCTTCAGCATCTTGTGCACTGCAGGCCTCCATTCAAAATGGTTGACTGCTAGCCTGATAGCTTAGGTGAAGCATAAAAAGAGATGCCTGCAACCGAACCAGACCTAAGCTTAAAACCAAAAAGAAAAGCTCAAACCAACAAGAATATCCATGAGATAGGAGATGAAACAATGAGTCTCATTACTTTGCTTCTGTATGAAATGAAAAACATCCTCAGGACCTAGCTTGATTATATTAAAAAGCATCTTACTCGTCCAGAAATAATCCTATGTGTAGAGGTGAAGTCAAAGAATAAATGTGAAAAAGTCCTTCAAAGAGAACACATCATGCCTATGATAGGCTCACAAGAGTTACAATGAGTTACAATGGGATTTGACCTTCAGCCAGGTAATCTGGCTGCTCGGTCTGCTTAACTGTTCCAACAGCACATAAATTTCCATGAGATCAGAAATAAAACGATAAGTCTTGTTAGTTTGCTTCTGCAAGAAATGAATAGCATCCTCAGAGCTAGCTTGAGAATAGTAGAAGTGCCTGAATCGTCCAGAAAAATTATATAGGACGAGGGGAAGTCAGAAAATAACTGTGCATAAGCCCTTCGAAGAGAACACACAGAAGCGCAAGAACAAAGGAACACCGCATGCTTTTCATCTTGGAGTCCTTGTTCACATTTATCACAAGTTGATGTGTGCTCCTGCCAAAGTGATGTCTCAACTCTTAAAGTATGAGCATGTAAGCGAAAACGTGCTATGTTTCTTAGCGTGCGCTTGCCCAAATCAAGATGCAAATACCTGGGGACAGAAAAGGGCGCACCATGAACAGACAAGGGTCTCAAAGGAAGTGCCATCCAGTGATGATATTTGGCTAATTTGTTCGTGTGGTCACCATGTTCTGCCAAGGCATCAGCATTCCACACACCTCGCAGCCTTTTTCTCAGATCAACAACAAACTCCCTCATGACTATAGGCTGCCCTGACCAAACACAATGAGTAAACACGTTGCACCTGTCCAAGCCTGTGCAGGCAGCCAAAAATTCTGAGGTCCAGCATTTATGGGAAAGACTGCTCATTTCAACATCTGCTTGCAGTACCTTACTGAGTGTAGTGCTGTTGCTGCGCAGTAAAGCATTGTAAAAACTAACTGCTGCACGAAACCAATAGAACTGTAAAGGTTCATGCCCACACTCGCGCAGTACAGACCAATTAGGAGTGGTGCGCTTTACCCCAAGGATACGCTTCAATAAGCACAGATGTACAGTTTGCAAAGGACAGTCCATTTCAGCTCCTTCTTTCATAAATCTAGTGCCCCAAATCTGGCATGCATACATGCTAGCAGGGAGAGCATATGCTTTAGTCAGCCAGAGCATGGTATGCGGCCTATCTGTCAGGCGGTGCTCAGATACGAATTGCCTAATCCGTCTACAACCAGCTAGGAAAGGGGCACACATGTACTCAGCAGTGGCTTGCGGGTTGCGTTGTTTTGTGAACAGCATGCCTAAATACCTAAAAGAATCTGTGCACGCCAAACGAGCTCCACCTAACGTGAAAGCTGGCACATTATCACCCTTTGAATTAAAGTGCACAATCTCAGACTTGGCAGTATTGATCACCAACCCTTTCCGCTGAGCATACGTATGTAGCCTATCTAACATCAGTTGGAGCTGATCAGGAAGGTTACTTGTGAGGCACAAATCGTCTGCATACAGCACGTGGGTGACTCGAACGTCCCTAGTGCCTGTAATAGCCCCTTGCACATTTTCTGCCAAGCAGTCCACGTCATTGATGTACAAGGAGAACAACACAGGGGAAAGGGACTCACAAGAACAGAGGAACAAATACAGGGTTTACATGTAGAAGCCATCAGTCAAAACGCATGACTGCTAGGCTATAGCATAAATTAGAAATTGAACAGGCCCCTTAGTAGCGTTCCAGGAATAAGAAGGAGTTAAAAGCCAGGTTCAGCAAGCACCAAGCATGAGCAAGGACAGGGGGTTAAGAAAGGTTCCATGATAAATTCGTCCAGAAGGTATCAGGCTGATAAGGCATCGAGAGATAAGGGTAACAAGGGAAAAAGGCCTCAGTCAAGACGTTTGACAACTAGCCTGTTCACAAATTCTCATGAGATCATGAAGGGACAAAGTAGGTTTGTTGTTATCCTGGTTTAGAAAAATATTAACATCCTGGGAATTCACATGGTGAATGGTACCTAGAAATGGCATCCTGTGGGAGACGTGGAGATGTAGAAAAGAGAAGTCGTGCTCAAAAAGTGAGGCATATTTTTGATGGAGAGAGCAGACCTGGGTATTAAAACATCTGAACAGCACATGTTTTTCGTGTATGTCATCAGAATGACAGATATCACAGACCGGAGAAGAACTCTTGGATCAAACAGCCTGTTCAACTTCGAAGAGTGGAACTTGCAGCCTGAATCTGGCAATGTTGCGAAGGACATGATGGGGAAGATCCAAGTACATGTATTTAGGCAGAATATAAGGAGGGTGAACAAAATGTGCATTTCTGACAGGAAGTGCGCACCATTGATGATATGTCAGCCACTTACTGTTGTTTACTCTGGGATCAGGAGTTATGACTTGATTCCAGTAGCTAAAGTGTCTAGTTCTTAGGTCCACCACAAATTGACAGGGTCACAAGCCAAAATGTGATGTCTCATCAGGTTCGAGTGTGCCAGACCATCCAGCGCAGTCAAGAGGTGTGATGTTCAACAAGAGTCAGTTCTGGAGCTAAGGCTGATGTCTGCGTGGAGAACCTTCTTGAGGAGTATACTGTTGCACTTGTTAAGCGAGTTGTGAAAACGCATAGTGGCACGAAACCTGTTGAACTGAAAAGGTTCCTTGCCACATTCTCGTAGGATGCTCCAAGATGGTGTTGTCGATTTTAGCCCATGAAGGTTCTGCAAAACGTTCAGGATCCACCTCTGTAGCTGGTTATCCATTTTTGTGCCTTGCCGCAAGTAAGGAGTGGCCCCTATCTGGCTGGCATACATTCCTGCAGGGATAGCATATGTTTTCAAAAGCCAGATGAGCGCATGCAGCCAATTTGTGAGGTTGTGACCATTAGCAAAGGCGTTAGCACGATAAGTCCCCGCTATGCATGGTTTCAGAGCATCAGCAGCAGCAGTGGAAAGGTTGAGACGTTTGTCACAGGCCATACCCAGGTATTCGAAAGAATCCAATGAGTCAGTGTAGGGAAGGCTGTCACCATCATACAATAGTGGGGGGTAAAGCTCTTCAATTTGCATAAGCAGGAAAGACCTCCCTACATAAGCTGAGTTTACAGGAAGGGCCTATGAAAAGTTGGTTGAAAAAGGAAAGAAAAGAAATGGAAACACTGAGGCCTGTAACCAGCCCAAAATGCTCAACTCGAAAAACTTTTATTTGGTTAAGCCAAGCTACAGAGGGGGTGACGTGAATTGTAAATAGTTCGGCAACTCCAATAAGGATTGTGTGTAGGATAGGATAGGATAGGATAGGATAGGATAGGATAGGATAGGATAGGATAGGATAGGATAGGATAGGATAGGATAGGATAGGATAGGGTTACATAGCTGTACCTGCCTACAAGGGAAGCTTAGCTGAAGAGGACTGTGTGTAGTGCGACTCTGTTAATATGGTGTGTGCCTCTGAGGTTTTTTGCATGTAGGTTCTGATTTTGGGTGCAGCAAGTGCAGCAAGGGTTACTAAAAAAAATATATATATTTTTTAGTTTAAAAAGGCAGGATTTTCTAAGGGCAGTTCCACAGGCTTGTGCTCAATAGTTAGCTGCTGGGCATGGCTTTCCTTGGTAGGCCGACTGTGCTTGACTCTGCTTGCCACTGAAGATCCGGTCCAGTCTTTCAGCTACCATCCTGTTCTCTTCCTTGCTGCTGGCCTGTCTTTGTTCTCTGCCTGCCGTGCTTCTCTCAGTCTGAACTTGTGGTGGGGTGGTCATACGGTCCTAATAATCGATGTAGGGAGTTTTCACTGTCTCCGCAGTTTTTCTGTTCTTCTGGGTAGTTACTAGAGTCTGTTAAGGTTCGTTGTCAAGGCAAGATTCCAGTTCATTGAGGTGGATATCTGACTCTTGGCAGCATGTCCCATAAAGGCCTCTGCCAAACAGAAAAAAACAGCTCATGAAAAGAAAGATTGAAAGAACACAAGAACGCAAAGACAGGAAGAGGGGACGGGGCTCTCAAGGAAATTCAAAGCTTTTACAAACAAAGATGAGGAGGGGCACGGCCGCTCTAATGGGAGAGCCTAAAAACTAAGTCAGTGATATGGTCTTTGCCAATGGTTGGATGGTTGAGCAGCAAGGGTTACAAGAGGTTACAAGGGTTATAAGGGGTTGGCCTACAGCCCAAGACTCTGGCTGATCGGCTGCTGGTGGAACTTTCCCAACCAGCATCAGAAATTGCTCAGGCGGCTGTGGACATCCTAGCCAAGAACCTGCCTGATAGCATCCCCGTACTTCCCATGCATGTGTGGTTGCTTGCTCCCCCTTGCCTGAGCGTCATGTCCCATGTTTGGTGGGTTGCCTGCCTGTGTGCCCTCACCTCCATGCCTAAACTGAGGTATTCCAACCACCAGGACTTGAAGGAGCATTATACAAACTTTCTCTTAAAGGTGCTGAAAGAATTTTATAAATTGACTCTTGGGCTCTCTCACTAGAGTGCCTTGTGCCTGCATCTCTTTCTGTCTTGCAGTTTAATTTCTGTTATTATGGACTTTTTTCTGTGAGTCAGAGCAGGCTGAGCAGTCAAACCACTTTGGCTGAAGGCCAAATCCCCCACTGGGGGGGGGGGGTATATACGCGGCATAAAACCTAACCTTCATATTTTCTAAACCAGGACTCTAAACCAGAACAACAATCTTCTTTTTTTACTTTATGATCTCATGTGTATTAGTGAACAGGCTAGCAGTCAAATGTCTTGACTGAGGCCTTTTTCCCTTGCAACCCTTGTAAACTTTAGGTTGAACCTAATAACCCTGTCTTGGTGTCTTAGGAACTGTGAATTTCCGCATGAGCACCTTCCCTTCTTTCTTTATCTCTTTCTCTTGCCTTTCTAGCTTTTTGCGCCTGCTTCTCTCGCCTCATCTTCCTTTTGCAGTTTATGATCATGTTTTGCAAAAGCCCTCATGGGAAGTCGGTATTTCCTTGGGTCAGTGTAACCGGGAAAAACTCAAATCATCTGCATATAGCATGCACCAATGTGGCCCCCTTTCCTTAATTGATGTAGGGAGTGTTTCACTGCCTACGTAGTTTTTCTTTTCTTTTCTTTTCATATACAAAACGCCATTCACTCCATCCCCTTCCACATCACCTCTTATGCCTTCACTGCTCTCTATACCCATGTCATTGATGTATAGAGAAAAAAAGGAGAGGGAAAAGAAAAGAAAATTTACACGGGCAGTGAAAACACTCCCCACATCAATTAAGGAAAAGAGGACACCTAGGGCCAAGGCACCGTGTATCCCCTTCACCAAGAGAAACGAAAGAAAGAAGTCAATAGGGATCAGGAAAAAAGGAGAGGGGACAAAGGACAACCTTGCTCAACTCCATTTCTTAAACGCACACGTGCCATTTCATCCCCATCCATCAGAAAATATTTATCTTCCTGGTACATTTTCTTAATTGCTTGGAGAAGTAATGTAAGCATGGCAATGCGTAGCAGATGGTCCCAAAGTTGCAGGCGAGGTACAGTATCATAGGCTTGGGAGAAGTCAATGAAGGCAGGGTGTAGTTAGGTTTGCAGTTAGGTCACCACTCCTATTCTCAATCTACGTAAATGACATTGGCCGCATCACTGAGGGGGCAACAGGCGCGGTGACAGGCTTTTGAAACTTTTATGTTCAAAGTTTCTAGTACGCTCTATGCAGATGACCTCGTCCTGACTGCAAACAACCACACTCACATGCAAACCATGTTGAACAAGCTGCATGATTATGCAATAAGAAAATGCTTGACTGTCAATAATAAAGTCTGAGGTCGTCTGCTTCAATTCCAGAGCTTATACTCTTCCTCATGTTACGGAACCCTGGTCAAGCGCGAGGAGGGCGACAGCAAGGAGGAGGTACCCGAATCGAATCATTGTGTCCGGGGTGGTGATAAAGATGCCCTCTATCGGTGGGAGCCAATGGGAGGCTCTTTCCTTAATGCACGCGGCCGAACGGCAAGCGTAGATCCTTCTTTCTTTCTATACTCTTCCTCAACTGTTGTATGATGGTGACAGCCTTCCCTACACTTACCCTTTCAAATATCTGGGTATGGCCTGTGACAAACGTCTCAACCTTTCCACTGCTGCTGCTGATGCTCTGAAACCGTGCATAGCGGGGACTTATCGTGCTAACGCCTTTGCTAATGGTCACAACCTCACAAATCGGCTGCATGGGCTCATCTAGCTTTTGAAAACATATGCTATCCCTGCAGGAATGTATGCCAGCCATATATGGGCCGCTCCTTACTTACGGCAAGGCACAAAAATGGACAACCAGCTACAGAGGTGGATCCTGAACGTTCTGCGGAACCTTCTTGGGGTAAAATCCACAACACCATTTTGGAGCATCCTACGAGAATGTGGCATGGAACCTTTCTAGTTCAACTGGTTTCGTGCCACTCTGCGTTTCTACAACTCGCTCACCAAGTGCAACAGTATACTCCTTAATTAAGAAGGTTCTCCACGCAGACATCAGCCTTAGCTCCAGAGCTGACTCTTGTTGGACATCACACCTCCTGACTGCGCTGCATGGTCTGGCACACTCGGACCTGATGAGACGTCAAATTTTGGCTTGTGACCCTGTCAATTTGTGGTGGACCTAAGAACTAGACACCTTAGCTACTGGAATCAAGTCACAACTCCTGATCCCTGAGTAAACAACAGTAAGCGGCTGACATATCATCAATGGTGCGCTCTTCCTGTCAGAAATGCACATTTTATTCACCCTCCTTATACTGTTCAGATGTTCCAATCCCCAGGTCTGCTCTCTCCCTCAGAAGTATGCCTCACTTTTTGAGCTTAACTTCTCTTTTCTACATTTCCACGTCTCCCACAGGATGCCTGTCACAGGCGGTCTAGGTACCATTCACCATGTGAATTCCCAAGATATTAATATTGTTCTAAACCAGGATAACAACATACTTCCTTTTCATGATCTCATGTGTATTTATGAACAGGCTAGCAGTTAAACGTCTTGACTGAGGCCTTTTCCCCTTGTAACCCTTGTAATCCTTGTAGTTAGGTTTGTTTCTCCTTTTCCTTAATTGGCCTAGGGATAATTTTCTCTGCCTATGTAGTTTTTCTTTACTTTCTTTCTTTCCTTCCTTCCTTCCTTCCTTTCTTCCTTCCTTCCTTCCTTTCTTTCTTTCTTTCTTTCTTTCTTTCTTTCTCTCTTTCTTTCTTTCTTTCTTTCTTTCTTTCTTTCTTTCTTTCTTTCTTTCTTTCTTTCTTTCTTTCTTTCTTTCTTTCTTTCTTTCTTTCTTTCTTTCTTTCTTTCTTTCTTTCTTTCTTACTTTCTTTGTAGGTGATTGCTGCGGTATGAGCTTTTTTTGCAGCATGTTTCAAGTGCCTTAAAATGAAGAGGGGATGCAGTGTACTCCTACCAGGGTAAAAACCAAATTGGGTGTCAGGAACCTTTCTATTGACTTTGAGCAGATCATAGAGCACTCACCACATCAGCTTAACTTCTATAAAGTCAAAGCTCACTCTGGCGTGATTGGCAATGAGGGAGCTGATGCTTGCGCACAAACTGCACTTCATGTATGTATGCATGTTGGACCTCATTAGGAGCTTCCATCTCTAAAGAGAAGAGCCTTTGCATCCATAGTAACATTGTAGGGTCCATGGTTTCTTTTGCTAATTTCTTTCCCACAAATGCTGAGTGCTTCATTATAACGATTTATGTGCATTCATTCATTGTGGCTCGATTTTGCCTTGCCATGTCCATACGTTGAAAGTCAAGCAGGCCACTTGGGATGACACTGTTTCGCCTGCTTGTGATCTATGTGATGCCCAAGGTGATGTACAAGATGCACAACACGTTCTTTTCAAATGCACTCATCCCCGTGTTTGTTCTCTTCAGCTTATACCCGGTATGTGTTTCCCCGTTTTCTGGTCCTCTTCTCTCTTTGTCTCGTTCTTCCAATAGCGTGGCTCCCTACGTACCTGACATCTACCATGTACAATCTTATCTTGTGGTGGAGGAGACTCGCGGCTCTTTTGAGCCAATGTGTCTCCTTTTCCTTTATTAATGTAGGGAGAGTTTCTTCTGCCTACGTAGTTTTTCTTTGTCTTTCTTATCATATCTCTTCTTTCTTAAATCAAAGTAATAACAAGCTTTTTCCTTTTCTTCATTAATTGTCATAATGATTGCTTTCTTATGAACAGGCTAGCAGTCAACCGTTTTGACTGGAGGCCTTCTTTTTCTGTAACCTGTAACATTATGTGCACACCAGCGACTGATCAGCCAGATATTCGGGCTGTAGGTTTACCAATGTAAAACCCTGTAACCTGTAACATTATGTGCATTCAATGAAGTTCTATGTATGTGTGGGTGTGCGCATCTGAGCAGAGTGTGGGAAGTGATATCAGGTGCTTCATATAAGGGGCACAGAGCAGGTCCAGTGTGACTGAAGCGCTTGACATGCTTTCCATTGTATCAGGTGTCCGTCCAGTATTTGATGACATGTACTTGTCCTTTAGAGTGATAATTCTGGCACCTTCTGGCATTAGGTGTGCCAGAAGGTTGCTGATGTTGAAATCAGCAGTGGATTTGGGATTAGACCCTCTCTGGAGGCTTTACCAGTTTATGAAGCTTAATGCCCCAAGCAGTGCATCACGCCTTAGAGACTTCATGAATCAGGCTGGTGTCCTAGGATTAGCCAAGTTCGTGTCTGCTTGCCTGAAATACTGTGACTGAGCTTCTAGCTCATTTTGCTTTTTAGTTTGGACTGGCTTGGTTGCAGGCACGTTTTGCTTCAGCTAAGCTGCCCCCGCAGGCAGGTACAGCTATGTAACCCTTCCCTTCCCTTCCCTAATGCCTTAGTGTCATCTTGGTTTTCCAGTTTACTGCTTACAGTTTTCCGCCTCCGTGTGCTGGAATATACCAGCACCACTGGCAGACCTATCAGCCCAACATTGTGACTGCCGGTCCTCTCTTTAATACACTTCAGAGGAAAGAGGACATTTGAAGAGTCTCGCCCATCTGCGAGGGATATGGCTGTGCCACTGGGCCGGCGCAACCTTCCACCTGAGGTCCTTCTCAGGCGGGGCGCGCAGTCTGGGTGGGCTCCGGAGCCAGATGAGTTTGAGATCCCTGATGTACCTGTGTTAGAAGGTATGTTGGGTAGTGAATTTCAGAAGTTGAATGTTGGTGCCTCTTCAGGCTTTGATGCGATCCCGATTCCTTTTCTTAAGCATGCGTGCTTGCCAGTGCAGTGTGGGAATAAAACCAAACAAGTAAATGTGCTGGTACCTCTGTTGGCTCGTCTTTTTAAAGTGTTGCTGACTGAAAGTAAAGTGCCTGCGTGCTGGAAGGTTGCCAAGTTGAGCCCCATTCACAAAAAAGGGGAAGTGCTGAAACCTGGGAATTATAGGATGATTGCGGTTAGCGGTGTAATGTATAGGATTTATGCTAATGTGCTGAAAAATCTGGTGACAGATTGGTGTATGAAAAAGGGAAAGATTCCGGACACGCAGTTTGGCTTCTTTCCAGGAAGGAGCACTCTGCATCCTCTGTTCATTCTGAGGCACCTCAAGCATGCTGCGAAAAAATTGAAGTCACGGAATTCTTCCAGATTGCACGTTGCTTTCATTGACTTTTCTCAAGCTTATGACACCGTGCCCAGACAGCAGCTTTGGTCTCACTTGCAGCGCAATGCAATGCCGACTCCTCTGCTCAGTGTGATCAGAGATATGTATGATAATGATGAGTACATTCTAATGGATGGTGAGAAAAGGGCGCGCGTGCAGCCATCGAACGGTGTTAAGCAAGGTTGTCCTTTTTCCCCCCTTCTTTTCTCTCTGTACATCAATGATATGGGCAGAGAGATAAGTGAGGGCATTGAGGGTGCTGTAACTGGTGATAGAGTGAATGGTGTGTCCCACATGATGTACGCTGATGACCTTGGATTAACTACGAATGACCCTGGTGAAATGCAGAAGATGCTGGACAGACTCCGTGTGTATGCTCAGAGAAAAGGGTTGACTGTAAACACAGCTAAGTCTGAGGTGGTGCATTTCAACAGTACGTCTGTCTCTCCTCTGCAGAATCCTTTTACGTATGATGGAGTGGTCCTTCCAGAGAAGGACAGGTTCAAATATTTGGGAATGCTGTTGGATAAAAAGATGGATTTTAAGGTAGCTGAGGAGCATGCGGTGCGGCCTTATATGGCTGCACAGAGAAGGATTTCGGAGTTTGCCAAGGGTCATGACCTGAAAAACAGGCCTCATGCTATGCTCTGGTTGTCCAAGGTGTATGGCATTCCTGCTGGGATGTATGCGTGCCAGGTGTGGGGAACTCATTACTTGAGAGAAGGCAGTGAGTTTGAGAGTCAATTGCAGAAAAGACATCTGTGTTCCTTGAGGCGCATTCTTGGAGTAAAGAACAGTACTACAAATTGGCCGGTGTTGAGAGAGTGTGGCCAGGAGCCTCTGCAGTTCTTCTGGTTCCGTGCCTCCATCAAGTTTTTTAATAGCATGCTTGACTCCAATAGTGAAGTCTTGCGTCGTGTGCTGAGGGCTGATTTAAGTCTGGCTTCTTTTGATTCCTCTTGCTGGGCTGCTGAAGTCTCTAATGCTTTTGGTGGGATGCGGAATGGTGATTCGTTCAAACAGAACATGCTGAGAGCTGAGAAAATCCCCATGCAAGAGTTCATTGGTGATTTGCGATACAGACAGCAGAAAGTGTGGAGAGGGGCCGATGTTTTTTGTCCTCGTGCAGTTAACAAGAAGGTAGTGACGTACCATAAGTGGTGTGGGAATTCTGAGAGTGGTCCCAGAGGTGCTCCTTTTTGTATCCCCTCATATCTGTTCAAGGATTTGGACAAGCATGTTTTGAGAAACATTAGCAGATTTAGATTGCGTGCTCATCACTTGAGAGTGGAGTCTGGTAAATGGCTTGGGGGTTCAAGTATCTGTGATAAGTGTGAGTGTGGGGAAGTCCAGGATGAAAAACATGTGCTTTTCTTTTGCAAATGTACTGAGGTGCGTGAGCTACGCACGAGATACAAGGACCTTTTTGAGGAGATGTTTAAGACTTTGCGTGTGTTTGCTCCGCCTTCAAACGCTGACTTTATTCCATTCTTGACTTGCCATCATACTATCACTAATTCTGAAATCAATGCTTTCCTAAACCAAGACTCATACAGACTTCTTAGATTTGTGTCAGACTTGGTCTCAATTTTTGATACTGGTTGAGCTTGTTTCACCAGCTGCCATCAGCCAGAGTCTCGGGCTGTAGGCCACCATTGTAAACCCTTGTAAACCCTCTCTTTAATAATTAAATCCGTAAATCAGTGTTTGCTGTCCCCAGCTAATACCTTATCTAAGTGAAACTAAGTGCTGATTTAAAAAAGGAAAAAAGTTATCTGCAGGCCTTGCACTCAGAACTTCTCTCTTTGGCACAGCCTCTTCTTTTCTCCTCTCAGCTATGTGCCCATGCAGGCACATGCAGCTATGTAGCCCTTTCCTTTCTCCTCTCCCTTTGCTCTTGCAAAGGGTTTAATTCCTTTTTTAGCATAAAATTCCACCAAACATATGTCACTAAACATTCTTGCCATCTTTTTCTATCCGTTGCAGCCTTGCGGTTGCACATTGAGACTGAGGGCTTCTGTTTTAGATATGTACGTGGTTGAACCTGTACTTAAGGACTCACGACTCTATTAATCAACAGTTCTCTTTTTCCTGCATTGATGTAGGGAGTGCACTCATTGCCTGTATCAATGGTAGGTTGATCATCCTCTCTTTCTTGTCAAGTTTGTAGGCCTCAGGTCACCTGGGAAAAAAGATCGAGGCCTGTGACCATACCTGAGCGATGGAAAGGGCAAAAATCATTGTAGGCACTGCCAAGCAGAAAACCCTCCCAGTCTCAGGAAAAGAAAAAAGTCCATAGAAAAGAAAGGCCAAGCTGTAGTACAGCCTCTAAGACTGCTCACTCGCTGGCTGCACCTAGTCGCATCACCACCACCGTCACATCATCTGTGGAGCCCAAGTTCACAGCCGTAGAGGCCAAGATGGAGGCCACAGTGTCACAAGGCACCGATTTATCTACCGCCATCAATAGCTCCGCAAGACCACGACTGTCCAGGCCACCACCTCCTCCTGTGCATGCACACGTGCAAATGCAAGTATGAACATTGGATTGAGGGCGGAGGAAACCAAGGAGGGATGAGCATGGGCACACGGTTTTGCATGCTGCAGCAACCAATCTGAAGGTGAAGATACTTGGTAGATCTGGCACCGTGTGCATGGGAACGAGGGATGCCACAGACCCTGCTTTTTCTCATGAACGAGAAAATAATCACCTGCAGGACGATAGAGATTGTCTTGAGAAGCATGCCCCTTTTTCAAAAATGAATTTGAGCCCTTTGCAATGCGATAGCGTTTGAAATCCGGATAACATCCTCCTGTCCTTAACGTGCACACATACAGATGGTGCACACAGACACTGGTGCACATCTTTAGGGCGGAGCAAACCAAACCATGATGGTATAAGAAGCCTGGCACTGTCAATGTGAGGCAAATTCAATCCTCACTCTGTCAGTGCCAGGCAAATTTTAACCGGCAACGTCAGTGTCAGGCAAATTGGAGCCAGACACTGTCAGTAACAGACTTTGGCAGTGTCAGGCAGATTGGAGCCAGACACTGTCAGTAACAGACTTTGGCAGTGTCTGGCAAATCGGAGCCAGACACTGTCAGTAACAGACTTGGGCAGTGTTAGGGAAATTGGAGCCAGACACTGTCAGTAACAGACTTGGGCAGTGTCAGGCAAATCGGAGCCAGACACTGTCAGTAACAGACTTGGGCAGTGTCAGGCAAATCGGAGCCAGACACTGTCAGTAACAGACTTTGGCAGTGTCAGGCAAATCGGAGCCAGGCACTGTCAGTAACAGACTTGGGCAGTGTCAGGCAAATCGGAGCCAGACACTGTCAGTAACAGACTTGGGCAGTGTCAGGCAAATCGGAGCCAAGCACTGTCAGTAACAGACTTTGGCAGTGTCAGGCAAATCGGAGCCAGGCACTGTCAGTAACAGACTTTAACAGTGTCATTCAAATCGGAGCCAGACACTGTCAGTAACAGGCTTTGGCAGTGTCAAGCAAATTGGAGCCACTGTCGGTAACAGGCTTTGGCAGCCCTTTAGAGTCTGTCCCCTTGAGGCTTGAAACTGGCTCACTCTGCTTTCAACCTTCAGAGCATGAGACGCTTGCTATGGTCATTGCCATCTGTCATTGCTGGCTCTGCACGCACCTCGCGCCTCTTCTGAGTACAGACCATCACTGGAAACCACGAGCCATGCATCTTCTGAAGTCAGATCATTCAGGGTGGTGTAGGGAGACGCGATCAGTCCAAAACCGGAGGAATAGCCCATGCTCCTGTCTTGGCCAGTGCTGAAGCCCTCTGCATTCAAGGACCCCTGCAAAAGCATAAGGTAATGCATGGAAATTGGTGTACATGCATTGCGTCAGTGCATGCATCTATGTGCGGGCATTTGCATGCAAGGTGCACGTACACATGTAATCATCAGCAGCATGAGCTTGGAGGGTCCGTATCATGATTTTGGGGGCGCAGCCTCCTGGGGCACCACCACACGCCATAAAATTTGTACCATAGAAGAGCTAATGTTGTTAGAGGGGGTCAGCTGAGGCCCAAAATTAGGTGTCTTTTACATGCTCCTTTGCATAGGTTCTCCGTAGCTGGCAGTTCTCAAGCTTGGATTCCTAGTAAAGCCCGTTGCTGTCTGTACTAAGGTTTGTGAACTGCCAGTTACGGAGACCAATCAATTAGCTGTGGCGTGAGCCCTAGATTCCACCACCAAAAGTCCATATCTGACCACACACTGCACCAAATTGGACAATTGTTTGTGATTTAGAGTCCTTGTAAGGAGGTAATATCATTGCAAAAAGAATGGGGTGAAAAGACTTTGTGGTCGGTGTTATGTGCCGATTTCAGCCATTTCCTATAATTAGGATTTACGTGCCGCATGTGAGCTTTAGCCCAGTCTATCTAAGCACACAGGGCGATTTACACAAATCTGAGCATGTGCTCTGGTGTAGCACCAGCTACACTTTAAAGCAAAACATTGTACCAATATGATGAAGTGGCTGTGGGTGGGCGCACTTTAAATGCAAAAACGGAGCAAATTATGCACATGCTTAGCTGACCCCCTCAGTAATTTTGTGCAATTCCAGAGCTGCCCTTGGATGCTCTTTCAAGCCTCCTTGACTGAGCAGAGGTAGCTAAGATGCCACGAGCTTCGCTCATTTCATTTTCTGCACACCCCCTCCCCATCTTCAAGTCAGCATCTCTGCTATCTTGTCTAAATACACCCTCCCCCACCATCACAGATCTTATCTTCAAGTAGTCTTTCTTTGCCTTTTTTCAAACTCCGTTTTTACGCTTTAGCCCAGAAGTTATGCGTTTGGATTCATGGCTTCTCTTGCATACCCTACCTTCAAGTAGGCATCTCCAAAGGCTCGACTCAGTGCCAGCAGGCCCCCCACTCGCCAGGTCCCAGCTTTAAACTGTACATAGACACCACAATTGTGAGCGCAGCACACATGCTCACCGTCTGAGGTGCATGCAAGTTACAAAGGGAGCAAAGCCCAGCAGAGGCTCAACCACACGCAGAGCAAAGGCAGAAGCTTAATCACACATTGAGCAGAAGCAGGAGCTTCATCATATGCTGAGCAGAAGCAGGAGCTTAATCACATACTGAGCAGAAGCAGGAGCTGAATCACACTCTGGGCAGAAGCAGAAGCTAAGTCACACGCTGAGCAGAAGCAAAAGAAGAAACTTAATCACACGTCGAGCATGCACTGCTCAGCAAAAAACGCTTTCCTACTGCTGCACAGAGTCAAAAACCTCTTGACAGCGGTAAAGCTCTTGAAAGCTTTCCAAGCTTCCGGTGTTGCTGTGCAGGATGTTTCTTGGCCAGCAAAGCACCTGGGCCTGCCCTTGGGCTCACAAGGGAACTTTCATTGCTTTCAATCCGTTTTTGCATTGGAAATGAAACAAACACTCCATCTTAAATATCCAGGGCTCTGGGGAAAATCCAGAGGCCTTGTGCCAGAAAAGAAAAACGACGGACACTTGCTCAGAGGGACCATTGCATTCTGCTTTAAGCTAGAAGAAGCAGGCTTTGTGTAATCCCCAAGACCCACTTCGCACCTTTAACACATTAAAATGCGCCAGTCTCCATTACACTCAAATCTGACTCAAAGCTGTGACTCCAAACAGTGCTCCCCCTGAATCTAAACACACTCCAGCATGCAATGGTGTGGTAACAGCTATGAGTCCTGGGAGCTCATCCAAAATTCACAGGATTCTTGCCTCTGCCCCCAAAAACAGAAAAAAAACGCCAAAAAAACGCAACTCATCAGCGCTCAAACCGAGCCTGTCTGCACAAACAATGCCCATACCAACAGCAAACTCACCTGCACCAGAGGCAGCTTGGGGTTGGGGTTGAAGCTCTGAATGCGCCTGCGCTCGTTCTCATCGTCAGGCACATGGTCCACTGTGAGCTGCACTGTCTCACCCGTAGACTTGACCAGCAGCACACGCGCATCACCCACGTTGGCTGCAATGCACATTGGCACATAGGCACGTTGGCACATTGGCTGCAATACACATTGGCACAACTGCACATAGGCACATTAGCTGCATTAGCACGTTGGCACAACAGCACATAGGCATGGGATGCAAGCTTACATGTGTGCGAACACTTGAGGAATGTGTGTGTTGGCAATCCCTGTGTCAGCTGTCGTCACCATCTGTATTGCAGAAGGCACAATGGCAAATTGATCACATGGTGCGTGCAGACGGATGGAGAGCACCAGTAGGCAGGGAGGCACAACGGCAGCAACCATCATTCACAGGCTAAAGGTGCTCTCTCTCACAAACATACACGCACACCTGTGACGAGCTTAGTGGCCTCCCCGACTTGGAACAGCATAGCCACTGCAGCAGTGGCACCGCATCTGCTGCCGCCAACCTGTGCACAAAGCAGGAGGGCCGCTGCAGCACTGAGAAGCAGCACTTGAGCCCTTGAGGGCAGACCTTATAATTGTAGGCCTCTGCCTGACATTAACCTGAGCATGAACAGTATGGGTGCAGGCCTTAGCCTAAGCTTCTCGCCCACAAATCAAAAGAGTATTTGTGAGCTATGTGTGAGCTATGTAATTCTTTCCTTTCCTCCCCAAGTATGCTTGTGAAGGGCTAAGTATGTTCGTAAAGTATGTGGTGGTGAACTGCGCAACCCCTTCCTTTCCTTCCCAAGCATGTTTGTAAAGACAGAAGAGCCTTGGTTAGAAGGATCATTGGCGCAAGGTCTGGCTGCGCAGCATGCAGCGCCCCAAACAAAGTTTAAAAGCCATGTCAAGGCTTGATGAGATGCAGCTAAAGCATGAATTCTTAAATGCACCTTCAAATGCAGCGCACAAATTCTGAATGCAAGCCATTTCAAGGCTTGATGGGATGCAGGTCAAGCATTGTTGCCAACTGAATTGCACGAGCAGGAGCAGGTATTGTGCACTGTTCTCAGATCCCTCCCCTAAGGGGGTCTTAAGTCCTTACTAATCATCTCTACAGATTTGTAGATATTAAGCACCTTCCTCTCCCTCCTGGGCCTTAAACTCCAAAACTATCACCTCACCTTGTCTGCGCGCTCACCACCCCTCCCTCACCAATGCCAAGAAATCCTTAGTAAAGATCATCACATCTACCGCATCACTAATCAGAACCCCCCCCCCCCCCCCCCTCTCTCTCTCTCTCTCTCTCTCTCTCTCTCTCTCTCTCTCTCTCTGTCTCTCTTCTCGAAAATCTCACTTTTAGGCCCTTGCAGCAGCAGCAGAAGCAGCAGCAGCAGCGCTTTATCCACAGCAGCAGTTGTGCAATGCATACTGGGAGGTGCAGCTGCATCATACGGCTTTGACCTGTTTCTCGCACAAGCTTGAGCCTAAGAACGCTTCTTTCAGCCCAAGAATCCCTCTGCATCTTGTAAAATGCACCCATCCGCCCCAGGGTGCACATATCCGCTACATCTTGTGACATGCACACATCCGCCCCATGCATACCTACCCCTCTCTCTCCCAGACCTAGGAATCCCGAGGTGGCTGTCAGCAGTGCTCTGTCTGCAGCCTCAAAGGCATCCGCAATGGCCTGCTCGGGGTTGCGCGTGTTGAAGCGCTTGGCAATGACACCTGTGTGAGCGAGCGAGCGAGTGAGTGAGTGAGTGAGTGAGTGAGTGCTCTTTTGCTTTTTTGGTCTATTTGCAGGAAGGTTATACCCGATGTACCAAAACTTTGAGCTGCATGTCAGCCAAGGACCAGTTTTTTCTTCTGGCCCACATGTAAGGTCTGGTTGACATCAGTATGATTTGCTTAAAAAAATGACCAAACTTCTGCCCAAAAAACACCTCTCGAATTATGCAAGCAAGAAACAGACCGCCTTCTCTCTCTCTCTCTCTCTCTCTCTCTCTCTCTCACACACACACACACACACACACACCTGCGAGCTTCTTCTCCAGCCACTCTGCCACTGCGGCTCCACCATGCCCTGCATGCCATCCACAAACACTGAATGAATTTCCCTGACTCCTGAGCTCCGCTCACCAAGGAGCAGCAACCAAATGCAGTGCATTATAATTCTGAGGAAGGCTATCGCTTGCTCATCAGTATCGCGAGTGTTGTGCATCATGAGCGGTGTGCGCTATGAGCATTAAGCATGTGGGCACTGGGCATCATGAGCACTGCAGGTTACAAGCATCGTGCAGTCCCATCTGGCAATTTTCCGAGATCATCCAGCCAATCATTGGTCAAGAGGTTTGACTTGTGCAGCTTCACACTGCTGCCCCATACTTTGACTAGGCGCATGCCCATCGAAACAAGTGGTCAAATGCAAATTCGTTCATACTGAGGGCCACTAATGAGGGAGTGAGAATGGGAAAAGGGAAGAGGCTGCAAGCAGCAGAGCAAATACGAGGATGTAGAAAGACAGCTACTACGAACCAGGCAGAGCTGCTTGCAATGTACGATGATCTTTGAGCAGAATGGGTAATGACACGGCTAAAACTATTACTGCAGCTAGAGCGAACGAAGATCTTGGAGCAGGAAGTGCAATGACTGCGATGGACGGCATGGAGCCATTTGCAATGGTACAAAGATCATCTTTGAGTAGGAACAGCTCGACATTGCTTGAGCTGTGCCGTGGTGCGAGCTGCAGGGGGGAAATTCTGACAGCTGCTCATTTCCACGTCTGCCTGCTTTCCTTCTCATTTTATTGACATTGGGGGGTGCAGAGCGCTGTAGGGTAAAAAATGCTGCCAGCAGCTCATTTCCATTTCGCTTGCTTGATTATGCCAGGGCTAAAAGAGGCGCCATATAAGGGTCAAACCATGTTTGCCAAGTAAAGAGGCGAGCTGGAAATTGTGCACTAAATTCAATATAGCATTACAATCCTAGATTGACCAGACATTGACACATCCACAGCCATTCTGCCAAATCAGTAACTGGATTCATTGAGCACACAGCCAGGATATTTCTTCCTTCTCATGGAGCGAAGGAAGGACAGCAGGAAGAAGCTTTACACATAGAGGGCCAAGGTGCAAACAAGCATGCATACCATCATACACGCCAGCGTATGCATTGATGAAGTACTTTGCATCCACTGGGAGCTGGCTCACAAAGTTGGCCCGGTCCTCATTGGCCTGACAGAGGTTGGAGAGAAATAATGAACATTTTTGTCCATATGCATGTGCAGAAAGACGCATCCATGCCACATTGTATGATGCAGGAACACAACTTATACACAGTTTAGTACGAAGTTTCTTCGGTCTGCGGTTTATACATACATACATGTGTGTGTGTGTGTGTGTGTGTGTGTGTGTGTGGTGTGTTGTGTGTGCGTGTGTGTGTGTGTGTGTGTGTGTGTGTAAGTGTGTGTGTATGTGTGTGTATGTGTATGTATGTGTGTGTATGTGTGTGTATGTGTGTGTGTGTGTGTGTGTGTGTGTGTGTGTGTGTGTGTGTGTGTGTGTGTGTGTGCGCGTGCGTGCGTGCGTGTGTGTGTGTGTGTGTGTGTGTGTGTGTGTGTGTGTGTGTGTGTGTGTGTGTGTGTGTGTGTGTGTGTGTGTGTGTGTGTGTGTGTACACTCAAGTATCTGTGTATCTGTGTTTGGAGTGTGCGAGCGCGTGCCACCTTATGCTTCCTTGCAAGCATACCTTGCTTGCATTTGCATCGAAGATCCACTGCGCATTCCGACACCCACCTTTCGCACTGTCCCTCTTTGGCTCTTGACACCGTAATCAACGATGGCGATCCGCCCAGGGGTCCCGACCGAAGCCCGTGTGCTTAAAGAACGCCTCGACTTCACAGGAGCACGTATACAGGGCACACTTCTAGTCTGCAAGCCGGCGAGCGCATGCTTGCCCAGTTGTTGATGTAACATTTGCGTGATGCCTACTACTTTTAACGACAACTGGTAAAAATATTTGGATAACAACACGTTTATTTATCACGCGTATGGTGCGTTGCGTTTCTTGAAAAAAGGGGGTACTCAACATCGTCACTGCTCTTTCCATCATTGTCGACCATCATTAAAATGATTAACTCAATTTTCTTGAACGGTATCGTAATGGATATCGTTTATCTCCAGGCCAGCTTTCATACTTTTGCAGCAGCAGTGGAACGACAAGTATGGCTATTCGAGAAAACTCTTGTGAAAAAAGTTTATATAGGTAAATGTCTGGGCTTCAATGGTGTGTTTTATAGTGCACTTTTTAACTTAGGCCGGGTTTGGTAGCAGGCATCTCTTTTTATGCTTCAGCTAAGCTGCCCTCGTACTTGTTGTCAATGATCATGGGATTGGATACACGTTAACGGGGTGGACACAGGTAACTTGAATTGTTTTAAGCAACCCATATACACATGATTGGACAAAATATAAGCTTTGGCCATTTTTGGGGTTGAAATAGTATTGTTTTTTTAGTTCAACCTGCAAGTCAGGTCACCCTCGCTACCATGTGGAACGTAGTGAGGTAGACTTCTGTACTTACTTGCCCAAGGCTTTCTGCAATGCTCCTCAGCTACCCTACTGAGTGCTATGTATGCGTATGTTGTTGGCCTCCAATTACAATTATAATCAAGGCAGAAGACTCAGAGAACGCTAGCAGAGAAAATACTATAACAGATTCCAAACCAACAGACAGCTGCATGTTGCATTTATGCTTCAGCTTGGCTTGTTGTGTGAGGGAAATAGGCGACCCGTTTCTTTGGTTCACTTTATAACAATATACACCAATGTAACATCCTCCCTCCCAATCCAACCGTCCTTGGTTGGCCTCAGGCGCTGGGGTGCAGAGGGCGTCTCGCCTACCCATCCACGGATGGTTTGCTCCTGGCACCTTTTGGGTTCCCTTTGTAAGGTATATACACCATGTAACATTGCTGCCCTCACAGGAAGGTGCAACTATGCAATCCTTTCCTTTAAAGAACTTTCTCTGTCCCAAACGCAGCACAGACAGCTGGGCAGCCTGCCAACAGTGCAAAAAGAGGAAAAGGAGAAAAGGAGAGAAAATACATGCTTAGCAACAAGCTCAAGTTCGGCTGCGCACACTAGCAACAGCACGCGTTAATAATCTACTTGCTGAAACTGTGGACCAATTTGCGATTCCCAGCATCCTCTTCATCGATAACGCTTAAAAGCCAGTCACTGCACAAAACAGAATAAATTCCCATCCCTGGATTTCTGAGAAAAGACATCCTAGTTTGCACTTCTGCACATCACCAGCATGGTCACCCAGGAACTCGACTGAAAAAAGACTTGTTGAGCATACTATACAGAGCAACTTAGTGGGACGCTCAAAGGCAACCCAACTCCTTCTCAAACACAGGAACCCAATCCCTGGACGGGGCTTGTCTGCCCAGGCTCTAGGAGCAGCAACTCACAACCCATCAACTTGTTTGTAGGCTGCTCAAAAGCTAAGCGAGCAAGTAAGCTGCCATGCGGGTATGTAGGCAAGCGGAGTGGGCCATTCAAAGCGCGCAGGCATGAGCTATGTTCAAACAGTCGTTGCTAGTGTGCTGTAGGTTGTGTGGCTGGACTACTGGTCTCGCAGCCAGCAATTTGCCTAGGCAGAGCCCAGTTCTGCACAGCAAAATAACTTCAGAAGAAGGAAACTGGTTGCACCTCTCCTGAACGCAGGTAGGCACGGAATATTGAGAGCAAACTATAATAGTGGAGCTCTGATTCTCATTAAGATGCTGTCACAAAAGGAGTCGTCACATGACCACTGGCACTAGCCTCCAGTTATCTGCAACCTCAGCGCGCATGTCTTCCCGTACTTCCCACCCTCAAACTTCACCATCAAACATTTTCTCTCGAACAAAAATTCTGTCAAGCAACTATGTCCCAGCAGGGTACCTTCAGTTCGCACGCTGCTCGATAGCCAGTCAACGCAAGCTCTCCACCATTTCATGGTACCAGCACGCAATCAACCTGCATCTCAATGCGGCACATACATTCTACCACATCGAGGTACACATCACACGTTGTCTGCGCTACCAGGTATGAGCAATGGCTCTGTCAACGCGTACATACCCTCCCCTTCTCCCCTCGCTGCCCGCCCCCCCCGCACCGACCGCTGTGCTGCCGCTGCTGCTGCCGCTGCCTGCGTGAGTGCTTCTGTCGTGATGCTCTGCAGCTGCGAGTTTGCAGCAGCATGGGCTGCTGCCTCGGCAGCGAGCTGCTCTTCTTGTTGCCTTTGGCGGCGTGCCCTCCACGCGCGCGTGATGCAATTCAGCAGCAGGCTGAGCGCAACATACAGCGCCCCCACTGCACCTCCCAGGATGAAAGTTTGGCTCATGGGGTACGAGGGGCGGAACAGGATGCAGCCTATAACAACCAGCCATGCAACTCGGATGCCGTCGAACAGGAAGTCAACGCACGTGGCTTGAGAGGAGGTATTGAAGTTGGGCATGCGACGCCGCCGAGCCTCCTCACGTGCAGCTAGAATGGCAGGGTCGATGGGCGGAAGGTTGCGGATCTCGTGCTTGCAGATGTCACATGCCAGGTCGCCCTTGAAATTGCTCCACTCGATCGCGCACGCGCGGTGCCGCATCGCCAGCTCACCCTTGCACATGCATTCAAGCACGATGGCCTCGCCAGACTCAAAGTCCTGTGTGTGTGTATGTGTGTGTGTGTGTGTGTGCGAAAATGTGCGTGTGTGTGTATGTGTGTGTGTGTGTGAATGTGTGTGTGCTTGCACGCGCACATTCCCCAGAGAGACAGGTGCGCACATTTCCCAAAGAAAACGCTGCACGTTTGCTCCAGCAGCTATGTCCGACTTCAAAATGTGAGAATGGACTCAAGGGCGAATGGGATGGGGTGCTTTTGTCATCTAAGCAAAGGCACCTATCAACTTTGATTGCGCTGCGCCATATTCCTACATCCAATTATGGAGTTTAAAGATGGAGTATATTATTTCCTTTGTCAGAATCAAAATAATATAGGCTGGTTTTTTCATCAAGACCCTCAAGCCTCAAGTCTGATGTGTATTCGGAGTCAAATTGTTCAGCTTTGAAGCTCCAGAGGTGATATTTGGTTTTGGATACGCACTAGACCTTGAGCTTGTGTGGTGGTGCTGGTACACCTGCACAAAATGCACTCCAGCATGATGGCCTCTCTGGACTTAGAATCTTGAAGAATGACACTCGTTTTCAGGTCCCATTTTGTAGGACAGCCACAAGGGCATGATTTCAAAGAACACCCTCACCCCCACAACCAAACTCACAAACGAATGTTTGCGTGTGCATTTTATAGTTCTGAACAGCGTACTCTCAAGCACAAAAAGGGATCTTTCAAAGGGGAGCTAGCTTGTTGAAGCCAAGCGTCTGGTGCAACTTGTCGCAGAATTTTGAGTACAGTTAACGAGGCCAACAACTGTCCAAGAGCTTATTCCAGACCAAACCTCTGCTCACTTGCAGCCCTTGCTGTACTCATGGTGAACAGGTGTAAGGGCTCAACAACCAGGCAACAGCTGGGGCACCAACGTCCCCATAATTGCTTGTGATACCGGCATAGACGGTGAAGGCCTCCCTTAATAAGCATGTTTACATCAGCCTGGCTTTACCTACACCCCAAGTGCCAGTATCCGCAAGCAGACCATGCATGTGAGCATGGTCAGTCGTGCAATGCCTTTGAAAGCATGTGTATACCAGCGTAGCTCCACCCGTGGCACATCTCCACAGATCAAGCTGATAGGCATAGGAGACACCAAGCTGTCCATACAGGGCATGAATGGCAGAACAGCCTTTACCTCAGGCATCAGCATCTCCAAGCAGATCAAGCAGATGGGCATGGGCGGCTGCACTCTCCCGTATGCATGCTCAGCCTCTACTCCTTCTGGCAAATCCCCCAATCCGGAGGCCACACTCTGCCGCCTGTGTGTGTGTGTGTGTGTGTGTGTGTGTGTGTGTGTGTGTGCGTGTGTGTGTGTGTGTGTGTGTGTGTGTGTGTGTGTGTGTGCGCGTGTGTGTGTGTGTGCGCGTGTGCGTGTGTGTGTGTGTCTGTGTGTGAATGTGTGTGTGTGCGCGTGTGTGTGTGTGCGTGCGTGCATGCGTGAGTGTGTGTGTGAAACAATTGCAGAAGCACACTCCAGCTTTCATTTCCGCAAATTTCCTAAGTCCTGCATTTTTAATGGTATTGCAGCGGTCATCTCTCGCTTTTCTGATTATAAAGAGAGTAAGGTACAATGAGAGGCCTCCATAGAACCAGGACCAGACCTGTTTCAAACCTTCTATCCAGACCTAATTAGGTCTGGAACACTCCTCAACCCGGAAGACTTGCCAGCAACCACCTAGATAGAAAGGATTGATTGCTGCTGCATTTAAACTTGCAGCTGACATTGAGCTTTGCGCCCTCTGCGCTTCCCTATCCTTCCTGGTTCACACACACACACATACACACACACACACACCATCACGATACCAGGCTCAAGCACGCGCACCTGGACAGAGGCGCCCTGCCGCCCCCGACCCTGGCACCTGCGTACGCATTGCCTGCCCTCAGACTGAGATCATCTGCTGCTGCCAGGCCTTGCAGGCCACCCTCGCTCTTGTCCTCGCCGCGGGTCATCCAGCCCAGGCTTCCGCGCGGGTAGCAGAAGCTGGAGGGCAGACTGGAAGCAAGGACAGCAATGTCCTGGGGGCTGACCTTGCTGCAGCCTGTGCAACAAAGGAGGTGTCCGGATAGAAGTGAGTAGGTTGTGCCGCGCAAGTAGCAAAAGCTGAAGAACAGGCTGGAAGCAAGGACAGCAATGTCCTGAGAGCTGACCTTGCCGCGGCCTGTACAACAGGAGAGGTGTACGAACAGGAGTGAGCTAGATGTTCATACAGAGGTGCTGAAAGCAAGGACAGCCATGTCCTGGGGGTTGACCTTGCTGCGGCCTGCACAACGAAGGGGTGATGACACACACGTGCAGAGGGTAAAATTCAGACAGAATATTTGCAGGAGCTTTTAAGTGTCCCAGGGGCTGACCTTGCTGCGGCCTATGCAACAAAGGGGTGTTGACACAGGAGTGCAGAGGGTGTTCAAGCAGAACATATGCAGGAGGATTGGAGAGGTCCCAGGGGCTGACCCTGCTGAGGCCTGCACAAGACAGGGGTTGTTGGCAGAGGAGTGCATAGGAAGCTATCAAAGAAGTGTTCTAGTATGCCCTGGGGACTAATTTCAGAAAATACACACCAAGATAGGATTGAAGTATGCAGGGTGGGCCAATCCGCAAGGAAGCAACTGTGTGCGCCACTTTTTTCCATTAATTGCAGGACAACAGGCTTCAATACACAGAAGCAGAGGGAAGCGGCTGACTCTAGGAACATGGACAAGCAGGGCAGCAGTGACAAGAGGTCAGAATGGCGCTGCCCAGGGGCTGACACGGCTGTGAAATGCTTGGCTCCAAACGTCAATACAGCCTGGGTCTGAAATAAAGATGAGAGGTGAAGCTTTCGGAGCTGCACATGGGCCACAGCCTCCTTGCTCCAGTTGAAAGTAGATCGAACCCAAAAGCATGAGAACATGTGGAAGGAGTTATGAGATTGAAACATCCCTCTCAGCTCATCTGTCTGTAACCCTGCGTGCATGTCATGAGCATCTGAAGTGCAAGAATGTGTGATGTTGCAATAAAGACGAGTCTTGCAAGCATGCATCTATGATCCTACATGCATCTGTGTGCATCTAAGCATCTACAACCCTACATGCATATCGTGAATATCTGGAGTGCAAGAATGTTTGATGTTGCAAATTAGATGAGTCCTGGAAGCATGCTTACCTGCAAGTGTGGCGGCGCTCATGTTCTTGGGGGAGAGGAAACCATCATCTCGCTTGATGCTGCTGCCGCCTCCCTGCGCCTGCTGTTGCTGCAGTAGTTGCTGCTGCTGCAGCAGACGCAGGCCAACCATGCCTGCAGGCAGAGCCAACAGTCATGCCTCTCAAGACGTGCAAGTGTGTAAGTGTGTGTGTTAAAGAGAGGAGGTTCACAGTTGTGTAGCTTGATACACAGTGCGATTATTGCTGCGGCTCTGCTGTGCTTGCATGCAGATTGGTGGATATGCAGGATGATGACACTGTTGTGTGCTCACAGAAGCTGACATGCTGGTGCATGATGATAGTAGCTCCTGACAAAGGGACATGCATGACAGTGGTGTAAGATGATGATGGTGATGATGGTGATGATGATGATACAGTTGCGCTAAATACTCTTAGAAAAGAAGGAGCCTTACGGACTCTAAAAAAAAACAACCTTGCGGCATCATGAATTGATGCAGCCCTGTGGTGACAATGACAATGAGGGCTGGAGCACAAGGTTAGATCAGGACTTGGCACGCCCTCCCGTACTCAAGAGGTTCATATTCCAGTCCACACCACAAATCACTGTGCACACCTGGCAGAACACAAAATGAGACCCCAAAGCACTTTTTTACCTGGACCCTGCTGCAATTGAACCAGGCATGCTTGTCTTTCTCTCTCTCTCTCTCTCTCACACACACATACACACACGCGCGCGCACATACGCACGCACACACGCGCCGAACTTAACAAAAGCACAACTGCACCCACCAGCAAAGCTGCTGCTGCGGGGCATGCCAGACCCAATGAATCCGCCTACTGAGGGTACACGGTGAAACTGGCTTCCCCCATGGACTGAAGAGCTGGTGGGGCGGTACATGTACATACTGCACATTCGGATATATACAAGGGGTGTCAATGTATTTTCCAAGTTTGTGCATGAACGGGCGCCTGTAACCGCAAACCGGCTCCGCACTTGTGTGCAAATACAACATGTAATCCATGGGTAAGAATGTGTGTGTATGCGTGTGTGTATTTGTGAGAGAGCGCGCGCTCACGCATGTACACACGTACTTGTTGAAGTGTGTTGAATTGTGCTTTGGCGCAAAATTGAGCAGATGCAGGGGACCAGTGCTGCAGGCAGCTGCAGGCCAGAAGCCACAGCTGCGCTTGCCAGGCATGATATAAATATGGGGTCATGCATATGGTGAATTATACCTGCAAAGCAGTTGCAAATCTGAGGGTGCAACTGGCATGAGTCCCCCATCACGGAGTTGTGCTGCTTGCCTCTAACACATCAAATCCAATTGCCTTGACTGTCCCCTTTCTCCCCATGCTCTGTTTCAAACAAAGCTGCAGAAACTTGAGCGTGCAGACACGTAAACACAGGAAGCATAGAAAAGCGACAATCCCCTGCTTGCGCATTTCCCTGAGGCCACAGGCGGGGCTTAATAGAGGGTAGCCAGTGCTCAATCAGTGCTCAATCTGTGCTAAATTTGGGCACAGGCAGAGCTCAGCAATCAGTACTCAGCCGGGCATGAGCTCAGAGCCAAAGAGAGATCAGTACAGGGCAATCAGTACTCAGCCGGGGCTGAGCTCAGAGCCATCAGTACCCGGGACCCTGATGCCCACCCCAAGCATGAAGCCATGCACTCTCCATGCACTAGGCTGCGCACAGAGCCCTGCGCTAAGCCTCCGAACGCATACACCCAAAAACGTAGCCCTGATCAAGTCCACGCATTGTGCTGCTCTCCCCTTCCACAGATAGGCACCTTTAAGAGCAGCACGTGCCTCCCTACCATGCACAGAGTTGTGCAAGGAGATCCAATGCATTGCACATAGGAACAGCGCGCCGGAGCCTCTGATTTGATGTCTCCATGCACGGAGCCAAGCACGGAGGTAAGAAAGGAGCTCAAGGGAGGTGCTGCCTCACCATGCAAGAAGCTCCAATGCACGCCTGTTTTGATGGCAATGGATGCTTCCTACCTGCGGTCCCCATGCACGGAGCCATGCACGGAGCTGAGAAAGGAGCTCAAAGGGGACGCCGCCTCGTCCTGTGCAAGGAGCTCCAATGCACGCTCGCACTTGCAATCAACACCTCCTACCTGCCGCCTCCATGCACTGAGCCATGCACGGAGCTGTGCACTGAGCCCTGCCCAGAGCCGTGCACTGAGCCGCTCTCGCCTGCCAGAGATCCGCGTGCCGAGGAGTTGTATGCCTCGCCCCCGTGCACGGAGCCGCGCGGCGTGGTGATGTGGCCGGCGGCGCGCATGAGCTGCATTGGCGATGGGCCAGCATACAGCAGCGGCGGCTGCATGGCAGGCGGCATGACAGAGGGGCCAGGGGTGGGGGCAGGTCCAGGGGGCAGTGCGAGATCAGATTGTGTGGGGGGGCCGAAGCCGGAGTGGCAGGCAAAGGCGAGCTGGCGATGCAAGTGCTGAGGGCCTGGCTTGGCCGGCATTACCTGCTGCTGCTGCTGCTGCTGCTGCTGCTGCTGCTGAGAGGGGAGTTGGCTCAAACCAGGAGGGGCTGCCTGGAGCCCTCCAGGGGCTTCCCCTGTCCCTGACACAGTACGCCTATAATTGTGGTGTGTGACAGCCGGTTGGGTTCCTAGCTGGTGCTGGTGGGAGGCGGGCTGCTGGGTCTGGCTGCTGAGCAGGCCTCCGGGGGGTGTGGGGGTGATGGGTCTAGAGGAAATGGGGGATGATGCGCCTAGAGAGATAGTGGTAGGTGAGCCAGTTCGGGAGGGCAGCGGGGAGTTGGGAGGGTTGGCGGGAGGATTGCTGGAGGGCTTTGAGGGGGCCAATGGGGGGAGCGGCTTCCGGAAGAACGAGCCGCTTGCGCGGCCCAAAACAGAAGAGACCTGAAAACATGTTTGTGTGTGCATGCATATGCGCGTTGATGGGGAGAGGGGGGGAATGCAAAGCTGCCAGTGAGAAAACGAAGAAGGGATTCACCACTGCCTTACAGGATAGGGGGGACTGCGAGCTGCACAGCTCGGCTGCTTCAAGTGTGCGCAGCTTCTGTTGCTTGATAAAATTTTATCAAAAAGCAAGGGATTCAGCTGCGAGTGATCGGCAGCATAGCTGCTGCAACTGTGTACTGCTGCTTATGCATGACTGCAATTGCAAGGTCCCTGGAAAATCGAGGGCTGTCACCTCGGGGGCACCGCTGACAGGAATTTGTGCAACTTGGCAACTGCAATTGCATTGTGCACAGCTGCTCGTGCATGGCCGCAGTTCCTAGAGTCCTTAGAAAACCAAGGGCAACCAACTCACCAGGGGAATGCAGCTGCCAGTTACATGAACCATACCCAGCTGCAATGTTTGTGCAGGGCTGCATGTGCATGCTGCACTTCCATATTGTCTAGAAAGCCAGGGTTCAAATGGAGGGATGGGCAACGAGTAATCGCTGCATATCCTCAAATGCTGCAGATGTGTTTGGCGGCCTGTGTCGGGCTGCAATGGAAGGTTTCCTTGCATGTGTGTGAATTGCACTCCCACAATGTCTGGAAAGCCAAAGGCACTCACTGGGGGGGTGGGGCTGCCATTGATCAGCGCAGCCTGGCTGCTTGCATGCGCGCTGCACTTGTCAGTGGTCAGCGCAACCGGCTGCTTACATGTACAATTGCAGAACTCCTCCCAAATCAGGGGCACTCACTGGGGGGGTGGGGCTGCCGGTGATCAGCGCAGCCTGGCTGCTTGCATGTGCGTTGCGGTAATGGTGGTGAGGGAGCGGCACGCCAGATCCTCCATCATGCATGGTGCTTTCTGGGGTGGACTGCTGTGCGGAGGAACGGCCCCCCAAGAGGGTGCCTGGAAGCAGTGTGTGTGTGTATAAGTGTGCCTGTGTATGTGTAACAGTGTGCATGTGTGTAAGTGTGTGTCTGTAAGTGTGTATGTAAGCGTGTGTGATGCTGGATGCACCCCTTCCCTGGACACCCTTACCAAGGAACGAAAAGGTTGCGCTGCCCTTGCCCTGGTGCCGTGCTTCGTCCGCCTCTCTGCCGCCCACCCACCCCTTTTCCCGCTCTAGCTTATAGGACAGCGAGCCCTTACTCATGCCCCGGGGGGAGTGGAAGCCGAGGTCCTCATCGCCCTCGTGGCTGTCGTGCCCTTTGCTACTCTGTCCAGGGACTGCCCAGGCAGGAGAGGGTGCAGGAGAGGAAGGGGTGGGGCCCTGGGGTGTGGCTCCTGCAACAGCAAGTGCGCATGTGTGTGTTTGTGTGTGCATGTGTGTATATGTGCGTATGTGTGTGCATGCGCGCGTGCTTGCATAGGAGATTGCTGTTCTGGGCTTGCAGGACCCTGTGATGTGTTTGTGCACGCCTATTCCCATTCCAGGGAGATATGCAATGAGTCTCTTAAAACCTCTCCATTTTCCCTAAGCAGTGCAGGAACAAAAGCGCGTAAGCCATGCACTGTGGGAGGTGGATGCTTTCTATGCTGGAATGGCGTTGAAGAGGACTGTGGCAATGTGCACGCTTGCGTCTTGGGAGTAGGAAAAGTCATTGAGGAGAAAGGCGTGCAGCAACAGGGCACAATTGCTCTGGTGCAGTCATTATGCGAGCTTGCACAACTGTGCTTGTAATTACACAGCAAACTATGTGCAAAAAACAGAGGCACAGTTGACAATGCCCATTATGACAGCAACACAACAACACCCACAAAGCAAGAAACCTGTGGGCACATGGCTGTGATTAAGGAGGGTGCAAGCATGGGAATATTGGCGTGGAAACCAGGGTGCAAGGATAGCCAATGGTCATGCTGGCACAGCTTTCCATCCGCCCCTCCACCCGCCTGCACCCACCTGCAATGATGACTTTTGGTTGAGCAGCTGTCAACAGCAGATTACAGAATGGCACAGACTCAAACACAACTGACGTGATGAAGGATGGGCAACTGAGCAATAGGAGGGCCAGCGCACATCTGTGGGGAAAGTCCTACACACAGCCATCAATGGATGGCGCACCTCTCCTGGACTGGTCCTGCTGGTGTAACAAGGCGGCCAGTGCTGGCCCTGATGCAGACCGCCGCATGCACAGGTCTTTCGCCTCAGCACCATCCCTGTCAAGCTGTTGCTGCTGCTGCTGGGATGCTGGGCCATATACCTGAGGCATGGACTCGCCCACCCTGCTGACCCGGTAGACCCGCATCGGGGCTTCACGCCTGCGAGTGGTGCGTGTGCGCGTGTGTGTGTCAGGGGGACATTTGTGCTCTTTTCCCGGCATATGCAATCAGTGTCCATGATTTTGCCCAGTTGCATCCGTCAGCTCAGCACATCCACACACACCTGATACTGTAGCTGTGGCCCATGCTGCTGAGCGCATTGTTGCTGGCTGAGGTTGGCAAGAATGTGCTTGCCAAGGAGCCACTGGCAAAGCCTCCGCTGCTAGCACACTCTTCTACCTCCTCAATCTCTGATGGCAAAGTCCTGGTATCCAATGATCCCGTCAGCAGGGGTGGTCGGGCATTGTTGCTGTGGGGCCTCCCGGGCACAGGCGCCGGTAGCGTTGCAGTGCCTGTTTGCCTTGCCTGACTGTGTTGCTGCTGCTGTTCAAGCTGCTGCTGCTGCTGCTGCTGCTGCTGCTGCTGCTGCTGCTGCTGTTGCTGCTGTTCAAGCTGCTGCTGCAACATCCTTAGCGCCTGGCTTCCATGCTCGTGATGTAATGTTTGAACTGTGCTAACTCTGCAAGCCTGAAAGTTTCGGTGCTACAGGTGCTACAATCGTCCAATTTCATTGTGTCATTGTTCACATGCTGGTATTGCAGAGAGCATACACCAGGTGGGCCCAAAATACTTTGAAAGAGTGGCTTGATCTGGCATGGCTAAAACATTTTAACAAAACCAACCATCAGCTGGGGCAACTTGGACTCAATCACAGCGACAGGTTTTTTTGTAGAAAAGTTTTTTTAATTCTTGGAAAGCAGGATTATGAAATAGGGACGTCAAACACCACGCCAGCGTAATTGCCATCTTTGCAATCCCATGGGACCTAAGATTGGGAACGTGGTGAGCTTAGAAACTAGCTCTGGTGAGGTGGTGCAGCGAGCCCAGGTCTTTGGCTATGATGAGCAGCACTCCATGCTCATCCTGAAGGAGGTGAGCACCTGTGCGAGCAACCCCCTGCTCAGCCATGAACAGTGCAGCATTTCTTACTAGCCATGACATCGAGGTTACAGCACACATGAATCAAGCTAGGCATTTGGTGCTCCATACAAGGTGGTGCAACATGCGATGCTCACGCACATCTGCGCACGCTGAGCATTCATACAGCACAGGTGCAAGGGGGAAACCCCTGCGCATGCATCACAGCTTTCATGCCCATGATGTACAGGTTGCAGGAAAAGAAAGCCTCCTGTCAAAAGGACTGACTGCAAGCCTTGCCCATGATGTACATACACAGTATAAAGGTCGATGCATATGCAATCAGCATGTGAAATAAGTGCCCTAGGCAACATCCAACGGTTGCGCTTGCTGTTGCTGAGTGCATACCCAATTTGTGCTTCGTCCCAGTCTCACACGGGCATCAGTGAATGAAAACACGCTGATTTGCCTTGTAGGCATGACACAGAGGAAAGATCTTGAGCCGTGGGCATGATTTTAAATAACATTTCTTGTGCATGCAGCCGCATCACCAGGTGCTGCAGGCAAAAGAGAGTTATCTTGTCCCTCACGACCAGCACTAATGCACGTCACAAGATGTTGCCTTACAATCTACCTCTGCACTGCCAGACAAGTCGGATGCACACAACATGAGCTCCCTTCTCTGTAAAGCAAGAGCTCTGTTGCTTCGCTTACCCCGTGGGTCATGAGCACTCCTTCTTCCTCAAAATGCTCCTCCCAAGCTCTCCCCTGCTCTGCACAACACTTGTTCAACCATTCGTCATACACTCATCTATGCATCCATTCTTCTCCATCCCCCCTTCCCAGCCTGGAGCTCACCATGGAGTCAACAACGTGCGCATCCTGAACTCCAAAAACATCGCACGCATGCTGTCGGACGAGCCCCCCAGCCAGCCCTACGACCCTCATCTGCCTGCCATCAACCTAGAGAAATGCAAGCTCAGAGAAAAGAAGGCACTGGAGCAGGTGTGTTCTGTTTGAGAGCAGCAAGAGTGCATGCATGTATGGTGCTGATGGTGCTTCATGCATGCAATTGATGGCGCACGTGAAGACTCATGCAGAGGCACGAACATGCACGCGCGCATGCACACACACACACACACACACACACACACACACACAGCACACACACACACACACACACACACACTCACACACACACACACACACGCAGCACACACACACACAGACACACACACACACACACACACACACACACACACACACGAAAACCCATGTGTGTGTGCAGGCCGCTCAGCAGGCCAAGCGCGTGAACTCAGGCGTGACCACGGAGGCACAGTGTATCTTCGAAGCACTGAATAAAACACTGCCGTGCGAGTGGCAAGACAAAACCATCGTGGTGCTGGTGAGTGTGGTGTGCGAGGGGTTTGCCAGGCTTTGATGTTGAGAACACTGAATACTGAGGGCGTTTTCTCATCATTGATTAGCCAACCTGCATCATTGTAGGTCATGCCTGTGCAGGAATAAAGTCAGAAAAGGATGGTAGGAGATAGGGGGGAAATTTCGACTCTGTTTCACAAGCAAGCTTAGCAGGTACTTATGAGGTGTTGGATGGAATTCTTGACAGCCGGGCTGACTGGGATTCGCCCGTTATACAGTTGCTTGCAGGCATTATGCAAAATGCACAAGCAAAAGGCGCAGTTATCTTCCACTTTTCTGGAGGCTGGTGCCTTTAAATGTTCCCCATAGCACATGATAATGCCAGGAATTGTGAACCTGTTGGTCCTGATATCTCTGCTTTCCGAGTTGCGCTTTTGAACATGTCATCAAAAATACACATTCAGGGTAGGACACGTCTACAAGTGAATACTCCCAGGCCATGTATATTAAACCCTAAACCTTTTCTCTTATACAAGGCAGCGATGCAGCTGCAGCCCGGTTGATGTGCAATAATGCCTGTGCACCAATCCCAAACTTGCGCGCGCTTACCCCCTGATGTGCAGGATGAGGTGGAGGTCCATGAACCTTATGTTCCAGAGGCCTGTTCTGTGCGGGATGGTGGCAAGCGCTCAACCCAAAACGGCATCCTTGCTCGTGTGCAGTTGATCATCAAGGCTGAGCGCAAGCGCCTAGGTTTGGCAGAGCAGTGAGCGAAGTCATGCTCCCTGCTCTTTGCCTGAGGAAGTAATTGTGGGCCAAAGGTCAACCATGGCAGTGATGCATGACTCACTTTGGAATGCTTCGATCTTTTGACGCTACCTGACAAGAAGTCTTGCATGGCTGCATGAAGTGCTGGTGTGGCTTTAGAGGAGATGCTGTGCCATTGTGCGTGCTGGGCAGAGCAGTGTATCTGTGTGACACCACGCTACGACTTGCAAGTCCCAGCAGCAAGCATTACCCGACAGCCTGACACTGATGATGTGATGCAAGGCGTGGTGGTTGGGTCCAAATTGAAGGGCTTATCGTCCGTTCTTCAGAATGAGTGGTATGTAACACTCAATCAGTCTAGGAACCGCCTGCGACGGAGGTGTGCCAAGGTCCTGCGTGTTGCCTTTGCCTTGGGCAACTCCTTTTGCTGGAGGGAGAGGGAAGGACAACCTGCTGCTCCTGTTGCTGCTCCTTTTGCGCAAGCTGGCTGTCAACAGGAGTTGGCTGTTGGGAAGGTCATTCCTTTTGATACAAAGCGGGCTTTGTCTGTGGCAGGGAAGCGCAGTAACGCTCACAATTGAGCGTCTTGAGGTTAAGGGCAGTATAAGCTGGATGGTGGAGACGAAGGCGTTCAGGCACTGGGAGCAGGATGGACAACTCAGGTGCAATATGCTCAACCCTTAGCTACTTTTCACATTTTGCTGGCTAAATGGGTGACGATTAAGAATTCAGATGGATTCACTGTTGGGGTAGCCAAATTATCTCAGAGGCTGTCTGCAAAGCTCGCACACCTCTCTGCCTTGTCAATGGTCTTGCCCCTGGCCATCTAGCTAGGTTTTAACAAACAAGAAGACCAGGCTCTTTTGCTTTATGTCTATTTGAATTTCTAGTAATGCCAGCACCTATTTGAAAGTCGAGAGTATTGAGCATGTCAGCTCTCAAAGAAGGCGCTGTTTTTCCATTTGTTTGCTGCGACGGTCACTGTGTGTGTCCATGCTGGCTACAACAATGCTGTGCAACAGTTAGTAACCCAGCAAAAACTTTGATCTGCGCGTGTTATATTTTCATTGCAAAAACTGTAAGGAAAGGCAGGAGAGGGTAACCAAGCTCTACCTGCCTGAGTGGGCAGCAGGGCTGAAGGATAGGATAGGGTTACATAGCTGTACCTGCCTACAAGGGCAGCATAGCTGAAGCAAAAAGGTGCCTATAACCAACCCGAATCAAACTTGTGAACGAATGTCAACTGGTGAAGGAAACAAGACCTGTGCTGAGTCCAGAGTCAACTGCTGCAAAGAAACACACACTGCGTCAGTCTTCATGAAATAATCATGCAAAGTGTACGCAAAAAGAAAGGAAATTTTTACGCTTGCATTCAGCCGCGTGCATTAAGGAAAGGGCCTCCCATTGTTTACAAGGGTTTACAATGGTGGCCTACAGCCCGAGACTCTGGCTGATGGCAGCTGGTGAAACAAGCTCAACCAGTATCAAAAATTGAGACCAAGTCTGACACAAATCTAAGAAGTCTGTATGAGTCTTGGTTTAGGAAAGCATTGATCTCAGAATCAGTGATAGTATGATGGCAAGCCAAGAATGGAATAAAGTCAGCGTTTGAGGGCGGAGCAAACACACGCAAAGTCTTAAACATCTCCTCCCATTGGCTCCCACCGAAGGGGTCCCAAAGTGAGCCCCAGCCCGACCTAGGATTCAAACCTCCAGGTTGGTGCACCCATATATCGGTGACCGGGGACTGCTGTTACACGATAGCGAAGGATAAAGGAAAATTGTATACACACAAACTCCATCAGGAGAGCTGAAACTATAACATGTCTGAAAATACACTTCAGTGTTCCCACATGATGTTCAGAGAAGTTCTAATTGTTGAAACTGGTAAAGGGTGTGCTCAGTTTAACAGGTCCTACCAACACCCAGAGGAATGGTATGCAATGTGACAGCTTTTCCACTTATTTTCTTGCAAAAATCTGCATACTGGCGCTGTGCCGTTTCCAACTCGGTTGGGTAACAGGCTGTTGCCCAGGCCTAGTATCTTAACGTTCTTTTAATCTCTATCAAGTGTACGTGCCGCTGGTTCACACTCAGTTGATGGTTGTCTAGCGCGGGCAGTTGTGTTGGATCTGTGTGGGGTGCTGTGCCTGCTGGATAACACATGGTGTGAGGAGGAGGAGGAGGAGGAGGAGGAGGAGGAGGAGGAGGAGGAGGAGGTGGAGGAGGAAGGAGTAATCAGTACAGCATCAGGACGACTAGGTGTGAGTTTATATCTCTTAGGAAAATAACGTGGAAAGAGGTAAGGGTTTATGATTTTGATTGATGCATGTGCAGGGATTTGGAGGTTGTGCTGCGCCAATCTATCATCACTTCCTTTTTCTGTGTTAACCAAGCCAGCTTCCCAAGGGCTTTTACTACTAGCTCTTAGTAAGAGCTTTGATCATCATTCTACCAGCAACATTTTGGCGCTCAGTTTCATACAACCTTGGTATAGTAATGAGTGCATGAAGGAAAGGTCGAAGGTCACCTGTCCTGAAAGGGCCCCACCACACAGACTGCAACAAGACGGAAGCGCTAGGCCATAAGGACCAGGCCAAGACCGGTGGCCGGAAGCAACTTTTAAACTCTTCCTATTCCTATATTACGAAACAGGAAGACTTGCACCCCATTCTTATGGCTTCCTGCGCACTCCGTTCGTGCTCACACCAGACATCTTCTCAAGCGCTGGTTCCTTTCATCTCGCAAGGCATCCAGCCTGACTTTCTGCGCTGGTCCTATTCATCTTGCGAGGCATCCAGACTGCTTCTACTCGTACCATTACACAGGCCAAGAGGAAGAGCAAGTCTACTCCAGCAAGTTCTAAAGGCTGTAAATGGCTAGCTTTGCTACCTTATGCTAGGTGGCGAGAACTCATTTGTTTGAGGTTAGCGGTGTTAATGTGCATAGGGAAAATTGGTACGAATTGGAGCTGGACAATAGGGTTAACAAGAAAGAAGCTATCAGTCAAAACACATGGCCCATGGTGCTTTAGCCTAGCCGGGCTGCTAGGCTAAAGCGTAAAAAAGGAGTTTGGAAAAAAGGCATTTTTAAACTTAGAGAAAGAATGTAGTTTTTATAAGTGTGTGAAGGAGCATAATGAAAGTTGTAAAAGAAACAAGAAACATAATGCCTAAGGAAACAAAAAGAAAATTGAGTGCCATAATGTTACTGGGAGATTGGTCACAAATGCTCTTAGCAAACCCACTGCCATGCTGCGAAGATTTTGACCAGGATAATCAACACGAAGTACATCATCCAATCCAGCAATCTATACAGTGTGGGTGGGGGGCAATAGGACAGGCTACTTACAGGAGGCAAGGCGTTTGCCTGGTTGGATGGCTGACAACCCACCGGATCCACATTAGTTTGGCTGCTCTTACTAACTAGTGGTCAGTCTATAGTCCTGGTGAGGCTTACTGTTCGTGTCAGCACTGACTGATGGATCTTTTCTTGATGCACGCTGGTCAGTACACATCGTAAACTTTTACTACACTTTTACTTTTGTTTCTTTACTTTAAAACCAGGATCCAACACAGATACTGATGGCCAGAAATTCCTTTAGACGTCTCAACTCAAGCCGCTTGCATTTATGACACAAAAGGGAAATGTGCAGGCATTATCACTCCTGACCGCCTGTGGATTTTGCCTCAGGCACATAGTGCAATTAGGCAGGCTTTCATACTTAGCTCCATTCAGCCCTTTGTTCAAAATGAAGCTGCCAAAATCATGGGCCTCTTACACAGACACATACACCAGTTTCTTATTAAGGGTAATAAGAAATAATGTGTCCAATGCTTACCGCACATCAGCGTACATCCTTAGAGCTCTCACACACTATGGTCACCAAAAAAAACTTCCTAGCCCCCTTGATTATGACACTCATTTCTCAGTCACTGCTGGTAGCATAATGGCCATTATGCTGCCAGCAGCCCCGGGGGCCCATATGCTCAAGACAGAGCTTCCAGGGCCAACGTTGATATGTTTGGAAGTATGTCCTCAGATATCTCCAATGGTTCTCCATCTGTCATCTTCCACATGGTGATCAACTCATCTACCATCTGATCATGCATGCCCTGTCCTACGCCACAAGCACAAACATCCCTACTGGAACTTTGATACTCCTCCCCAGCCAGATGGAATGGTCCGAGAAAGGACACAAGTGTTGGCTAAGATGGCATTTTGATCATGCCGCAATTCTGGCAATTTTACTCGGAAAGCTTAGCATCCCAACAAATCTAAGTCCACCTACTTCCAATAGCTCCTCCTACAAAATAAAACCAAGCACATGCCACTTGGAACAATGAAGGAAAGCAATCTCTTTGTCATAAAAACCCTCACTGGCATGAGGGCTTGAGCTGTGAAGGATAATGGACCATTATTGATAATTCCACAAAAATAGCCAAGGTTGTGCAGAGAAGCAAGTAACATCGCTCTCTTTTAAAACACATGTCTAGGACTTGGACTTTACCATCAACCTGCCATTAAACTTGCAAGCTTCATGCCCACTCTGTTATGTACGCCAACAAGCTTGTCACCACTAAATAGGCGTGCTATTCAAAACAATCATACCTCTCACAGCCAGGTTCTAGAGCCGGGTGCTTCCAGTACTACTGGAGGGGACTCACGGCTCTTCTGAGCCAACGTGTCCCCTTTTCCTTAATTGATGTAGAGAGAGTTTCTTCTGCCTACGTAGTTTTTCTTTTTCTTTTTTCTTTCTTCCTTTCTTTTCTTCTGTCCAGGAAGTGGTTTGCGCTATAACATGAATACAATCTGCTTGCCGTCAGCATACACCAGGAAACTTTAAACCAAACATAAAATTTTACATGCAGCCCCTACAGCCCAAGATTCCAATTTGTAGACATATGGCATACACAGATGGCAGCACCATGTCGTTTTAAAGGAGGGATCTGCGGCAATCAGGGGCGCCTTTCATTATCCCGGAAGGCATCAAACACTCTAAAGCCATCACCTGCACAATATATCCAAATAGCCGTAGACTGACTAACACAGTCAATGGATCAGGATTAGCTGCCATTTTTGTAGCCTTACAGAGCAGGTAAACTTCCATAGCAACTGACACTACATCAGAATAGAAGCCAGCTTCTCAAACTCATGAGCATGTCTCACCACTTACATCAGCATATCACCTAAAGAAACAGTAGCGCACATCAGCGTATCAGAGACTCTGATACACTTTAACAAACAAAAGTCTACGCCAGCCAAAAAACTGCGTGCATTAAGGAAAACGTTCCCTAACTAGCAAGCTGGCAAGGGTTTCACCAAAAGGCCCTCAAACCTAAACTAGACACAGCTAGCCTAGGAGAAAGCCAGAAACAGAGCTAATGAGGATCTGGAGGGTTGCCCGCCATGCTCCTGGACGCCTGGACTCTTGTCCTCCCGCTCTCCACCCCCACACGCCCAGCAAATCCCCCCCAGAAGGACCATGAAATGAAGAGCATGTCTGATGTTAAAAATAGTCATTGATCCTGATGGCATAGCAGCCCAATTTGGATGCTAGTGAACTGGATTTTTGCCTGGTTGATAAGAGGTCTTATAGTGTAGTCGTTACACTATAGGCAGTGCCTGCCACACCATTCAAGAAAATGTGTCAGGACACCTTGTTGTTACTGTTTGGGTTTCTTGAGCTACGGGTTTTGAGCCTCATTCTAGTGCTGGCATGCTGGGCAGTTGCAGCTTCCAGAATGGAAAAGGGGTTGGTACCAGTGCAGAATTTAAATTCAACAACTTGAAGATGAACATCCCTGTCTTGTGGAGGGATCTTAGTAAGATCAAGGTGGGCAGGTCGGCCTGGGATAGAGTGCACAAAGATAGTGTCAGAGCGGCTTTGGTGCCGGGCAGAGGAGCCAGCACCGCAAGGGAAAACCCAGCCAGGGATAGCTCGGGAGATATTTTCAGGGACTTCTATACCCTGCTCCCGGAGTCTCTCATCTGGCAAGCACCTATGCCAATAAGGGAGCCAATATGACATGCTAAGGGCACTAACACAAGAGCTAAGGCCAACACGGTGCCTGTTGGTGTGCATCCCATTCATTGTTGGGTAAAGACATGTAAGGGCAATGTATCCAATGCTGTCCCTTTTGCCGCACAATGGGCAGCGTGCAGAGTGGAAGACATCTTGAATCTGATGGATCATTTTGAGTATAAACTGTTTCCGTGAGGTGTTTTACATTGATCTGACGAAGGAAGAGGAGAGACATTGGCCCTTTGAAGCCGTGAGTCTCCCTCACCAGAGGGTAAGAGGGAAGATCATGGCAGTTTTGAATTCATGAATGAACAAAGTTGCCTGGCTGGATATGTCCTGCTCCTTACCTCTTTGTTTCCTCTTATATTGCAAAAAGTATCCATTGTGAGGGGGAAGCCCAGTCTAGCCCGAAGCCTGAGCCTAGAGGGTGGTTGATGGTTGGTGATCTGACCTGGGAAAGCATGGCGTTGTTACAGTCCTTAACAGTAACTGGCTCCACTTGCAGATCCTGCTTCTAAGAGTTTCTCTCAATTTTAATGGTGAACCTTGTCCTTGTTGGTCTGTGCGGCCCGCGGGGAATGAAAGCAGCTGTAATTAATGTTCTGAAATCCTTTGTGGGAGTGGGAAGGACAGATTTCCAAGCCTTAAACCTAGTGAAAACCCTTACATCAATAAAGGAGACATCCAAGCTGGGTTTGTGAGGGTTATCTGTAGCTTGCTACAGAAAGCCTGCTGGCCTTCATACGTTTTGAAATTCCCAGACCAAAGGTCAGCACCAGGATAAATTTGAGGCCTGCGATAAATCAAAAAGGCGAAATGACATGCCTTGCTGCTACGAGTTCTTGTTATCTTTGTTGCTAGGCTCAAAGGTACTCTTGGACTCACGGCATGCATTGACTACCTTCAATTACGAGCACACTCGTTAAAAAAATATTGTCGTGAAATTCGCTGACCGGCCACCGCTTCAATCAAAATAGCGTTGACTTTTGGGCATCATGCTTCCTGACAATGCCGTCAAGCCATGTCAACAAGGAAGAATACATTTATGGAGTATGACCGTGGTTTGGTTTATCTGTGATGTTTGGTCAACGTGACAATGCACAGTAATACAGAAGTTTAATGATGCATTGTAATACCCAAGTTCAACCAAAGATGGAGCAAAGGTAAAAAGCTATAGCATCATGCTCCTCTACATTTTTGGACCTGTTCTTGCGATGCAAGTGCCTTCTCACACATGCGCGCACGCGCGCGCGCACACACACACACACACACACACACACACACACAAACACACACACACAGGCACGCGCACACACACGCGCGCGCGCGCACACACACACACACACACACACACACACACACACACACACACACACACACACACACACACGCGCGCGCGCGCGCACACACACACACACACACACACACACACACACACACACACATGCGCGCACGCACACACACACACATACACACACGCACACACACATACACGCACGCACGCACACACACACACACATACATACGCACACACACGCACACGCACACACACACACATGCGCGCACGCATGCACCCACATACAAATACACGCACACACACATACACGCACATACGCACGCACACACACATACGCATACACGCAACACATAAACACACATGCACACGCGTCCATGCCCCCCCCTCCCCCCCCTCCACACACACACACACACATACATACACACATGCGCGAAAATTCAATATTTTGATTCAGGGCCCAGGAATGAGCACCCATTCTACAATCGCTGAGCGGATAGCCAAATTCAGGAGTGCTCCTCCAGCACCCAGGTAAGCAGGCAGGTTTTTGTCGTCCTGCCAAGTCCATGTAAACCTTTAAATTGGTTACGTTGCATCATGAAGATACGTTTGCATGCACTGCTCAGCTACCATGTAGTTAAAGCTTGTCCCCATTTCTTGAGCACCTATGTACTGGACAAATCGGAAACACCACTGCACTCTTTCCCTCGCATGGTCATTCCTCCCATCCTGAAAAAGTTGCCATTTGAAAATTGGAAAAATCGGAAACCTCACCGCACTCTTCTTCCTTGCATGGTCATTCCTCCCATCCTGAAAAGGTTGCCATTTGACCTTGTGGATAACGCTGTGTCTCCTCACAGGCATGCACGCGAGACGTCTGCAGAGCCCAAGCAGTTTTGGTGGCAGACAGAGGCGGGCGGCAGCAGGAAGCACCTGAGGGGCGCCGGGGAGGATGTGGGTGGGGAGCTGGGCAGGGATCAAGATGCGAGCGCCACAAAGCGTAGGAGCATCGCTGGGCTGTCTGATCGGGGTGAGGTGGTCTGTCTTGGGCTTCGTGCTCTGTGTGATTGGGGGCTTTGTGGAAGGGGCCACAAATTAAGGTGCATGCGTGGCAAAGCGCAGGAGCGTCGCCGCCCAAAATAACTCAGGTGTTGAGTGTGTCTTGGCGCTGTGCTCTGTGCTCTGTGCTGATTGGAACCGGGCAGAAGGGGCCACAGATCAGAATGCAGGTGAGGCAAAGCGTCAGGGCATCGTTGGCCCTACGGATCGAGGTGTGGTGTTTCTCTTGGCTGTGTGCTCTGTGTGGATTGGGGCTGGGTGGAAGAGGCCTGTTCCAAGATGCAAACAAAAAAATGGCGCAGAGGCATCGCCAGCCAGCTTGTTGTTCAAGGCACAGAGTTGTTGAACAGAATAAAGCACGGCTGTTTGCTCCGTGCTCTGTTTTTACCACTGAGGACAAAAGAAAAGAAAAGAAAAAAGAAAAGAAAAACCACTGAGGACTGCTGCTGTGGTGAGGCAATTGGAGCTCCAATGCGGGTCCCACACTTTTGCTGGAGGAACGCTGGACCGTGTTTTCCTTTGCCCAACCGGCCTTGCCTCCTATCCTGCGTTGCTCTGCTTCCCTCTACTTCCCTCAATGGGTGAAGGCAGAGTGGATACATCTTGGTTTGTTTCAGGGAGCCAGATCGTGGGTGTTCGGGGACCCTAAATGAGCTCATGGCTGAGGCAAGCACATCTCTGTGCTTAAGTCTATGCTCACTGAACAGAGACGCAAGCCCCTGGGCATCGTAGCATGAATAAAAATAAAGGCTCGATTGGTCTGGGCCTGTTTATCACTGATCGTGAGCATCACTGATTGCAAACAACAGGCCGACGCCTTGCTCACCATTGGCATGCATATACAACAGCAGATCAGTAATCATATATCTTTATGACGTACTGAATGCTGGCTGTGACAAGGAGCAGCCATTCCACACACCAAGATCTTGCAGTTGGTCTTGATCCTTGGCCATTGCAAGGAGGCTCTGTGCACTAATCAAGCACTGCAGGCTTGCACACCTGCGTGGTTCTCAGGTGGGCAGCAGTAGACATGCAGGATTGTTGTGTGGTGTTGGGTCAGTTGTAATTTTGAACAGCACGCCACGCGTGGTTGCCAAACCATATCCCCATGCTAATTATGTCACTGTAGGCCAGACCATGCCAGGAGGGGGACGAGGACAAGGAAGAGACCAAGGCGCCAGCAGCAGCAGCAGCAGTAGGCCGGTGACAAGCACCACAGCCCTCGCATCAGCAGCAGTGCGCTCGAGCAGCTTCAGCACAGTGCCTGTTGCTGCCCCTCTCCCCAGGGCCCCCGCCTCCTCGAGTGCTTCCATGAGCAGAGGTGGTGCTTTTCCCCCTCATGCAGCCAGCAGCAGCATGATGCATGCATGGCGCCCTGCGGCAAGACATGACGCTGCAGCGGGGCAGGGTCATGACAGGGACGCTGGTGGTGGTGAGGGGCCTGTCCCTGGTGCTCACTCTGGAAGTGCTCACCCTAACTCTCACTTTGGACGTGCTCACCCTCACTCTCACTCTGGGAGTGCTGTGTTGGGTGGTGCAGGGATGGGAGGGAGTGGGGGATATGCTTTGGGTGGGATGCCGCAAGGGGTAAAAAGAGGAGGCGTGACTGGAGAGGCCCTGCAGGTTCTGGACCAGCTGGCGCGCACCAATCCCTCGCTGTATGCTGCGCTCAGCGCCATCGATGATAGCCCATCAACCTCTGAGGGCAATCTGTCCGAAGGTAAGTGTGTTATGTGTGTGCGGGGGGGGGGGACCGCAGCTGCCCACCACTCTAGGGTCCCTGGATTTTCATGGGTTGCTTGGTTGGGGCAAGCTGTTGTTCCTTGATTGCTCGCATGCTGATTATTGGTGGTGAAGGTGGTTAATGGGTTGTCAAATTGTGCATCTTGCTCCAGTGGCTGACGTCACACTAGTTTTGGTTTAGGTATTGCTCTTAAATGTCTGGACTTTGAGTTCTGTGATGAAGTTATTAACCAGAGTTCTTTGCAGTAATTTAGTTCTAAGAGATGCTTCTCACCTCATATTTCGGTGGCTCAAGCAAGTTGACGACCAAGCATTCATTCTTTTGTATCTCAAACCACCTTATGTGTGCTTTTTGCTCGTGTTCACTGCCTGCACTATACCTTACTAACCAGATCTTAAACATGGATCTCCTACACCTGATGCAAGGCTGTGCCCCCTTGTGCTGCGATATAAGCAGCTCGCCCTCATGTCTTACCTCAGATCATCTAAAAGTATTTGCAGGCACGGTTGCACGCATCCAAGATCTGCTAGACCCCCTGCCATTGCCGTTTTGAACATACCATCGTCGTCATTTCAAAAGCACCCTTGTCTTTTTCGTTTTAGATGAGCTCTGCAAATTTGGTGCTTGCATTCAAGCTTTGCCAAGCTCTGTGCCTGCTTTGTTGGCGTTCCTGCTTCGTGGCACAGAAATGCTGACCAAATATGCGCTCTGCTTCCCCCTGGAGTTGCTGCCATTTTGAAATGCCCCCTTGTCACTGTTACGCCTGACATGTGCTGCTGCTGTGACACTTGACCGCATCCATCCATGCTCCGCTCTGAGCCCCCAATCATGGCTATTGCTGAGGTGATGCCCCCTCTTACTGTCGTATCTGGCGTATGCTGCAGAAATGCTGGTGCGCATCCAAGCTCTGCTGGGCCCCCACCGTTGCCATTGCTGAAAAGGAGCCCCAGCCCCGCTCGCTTTTGTCATTCCCCCTTTGTGCGCAGAAGCTGCCTGCGCTCATCAATGCTCTGCAAGGCCCCCAATCGTTGCTTTCATTGAGATGAAGCCCACCTCATTTTCAGCTCTGACATGCACTGCAGAAATGCTTGCACGCATCCAAGATCTGCTGGGCCCTCCATCATCTTCTTCTGGAGCTGCAGCAGGTGGTGGTGGTGGTGGTGGAGGCAGGACCAGGGATCCATTTCCAGATGTGTTAGACCAAGGGCCAAAGAGGCATGGTGGGGGAGCCGGGCCTGGTGGCCTGACGCCAGTGAGGGAGGTAGAAGAGGAGGAAGGGGAAGGGGAGGAGAGCCTGCAGGCAGCCCTGAACAGGTGGGGTGCTGCGCACGTGTGCGCATGTGTGCACGCGTGCGTGCGTGCGCACGTGTGTGTGGCTGTATGTGTGAATTAGCAGATGATGATGTGTGAATGGGGTGCTGTGCATGTGCGTGTGAAAGGGGTGCTGCGCATGCATGTGTGCGTGCGCACGTGTGTTTGTGTGTATGTGTGTGTGCGCGCGTGAATTAGGAGATGATTAGTAGACACCTTACACACACAGATGTAAGTGTGAATCTGCATACTGACACAGACTGCATCTCACATGAGTGCTGCATATAGCAATGATAAAAATTTGCTGACAAAACAGCGTGGAGAGCTTGCAGGCAGCCTTGGGCGTGCGGTGTGTGTGTTGCATGTGTGTATAGGCGCTTGCAGTGGCAACATTCCACATGTTAACTGTTTTGGAGGACGGACAGGAACAGGAGCACGCATGCGAGTATTTACTTTTACTGGCGCGTCCTGTGTGTGTATGTGTGTGTTGTTTAAAAAGGAGTGCATCGACATTGTACTCTCAAATTGCAAACATCGGAGTCAGTAGCAAGAATGCACTGAATGATGTTCTCACACACACACACACACACACACACACACACACACACACACACACACACACGCACGCACGCACGCACAGGTACCGTGCCCCAGGTGGGACCAACCCCACAGCAGCAGCCCCTTCAAAGCCCCTGCCGGCAGCACGGGCAGCTGTGATGGCAGAGGCTGTACCCCCAGCTCTCGCGCGCAGCTTGGGCTTGCCCACTGCAACGCATTCTCCTGCCTCAGATCTACAACAGCAGCAGCAGCAGCAGCAGCAGCAAGGAGTCAGGAGCTCCCACTCCTCTGGCAGGCCTTCCATCAGCTCAGCGGATTCCTTTTCTTTCGCACCCCCACCTCCCCCACGGCCCCCTTCCGCACACGCGCAGCCTCCCCACTTTGGACCTGTGTTCAAGCCCAAGCCTGCACATGAGGGTCCAGCAGTCAGCGCATCAGGCACAGCACCAGGTGCCCCTGTTAAGGGCCCCACACCCAGCAGCAGCAGCAGCTGTAGCAATAGCAGCAGTAGCGATGCCACAGTTGCCTCTGTTGCGCAATCCACGAGAGCAAGGAGTGAACCTGGCACCTCTGGCACTCCTGCACCCAGCGCTGCCCCCCCACACACCACAGGCGCAGCCCCCAAAGCGTCCTCTCAGGCACACCCCAAGCCTGGTGCGTCTGCAGCCCCTCCCGTTGCCATACAGCAACCTGCAGCCACACAGGGCGCTGCCCTTGCGCTGTCAGGCAGGGCCATCGCTCCGTCAGCAGCAGCAGCAGCTGCTGCAGATGGTGCTGCTGCTGCTCCAATGCACGAGCCGGGGCATCATCTCGCCCCTGAGGCTGGGTCGCAAAAAGGAGGGGCCAAGGTGGCCAATACCGCAGGAGCCACAGCAGGGGCTGCAGCTGCTGAAGCCAAGGTGCCTGGTGCTGCAGGACTCAGACCAAGCCGAGAAAGTGTTGCTACGAGCCTCGCACCCAGTCAAGGTGCTAAGGTGCCTGCGGTGCTGCAAGCCTCAGACCAGGCAAGGCGGCAGGCAGCTGCAGCTGCCGCCCTGGCAGCAGCCATGGCGCCACATGACCATGCAGCCGCCGAATCGGCCCGTGCGCCTCAACCCAGATCTGCAGCGCGTAGTGTGGTTGCAAGCTCGGCAGCGCCTGCTGCTGCGAGGCCAGCATCACGCGCTGGGTCATCCGCCACTTCAGCAGCGCAGCAAGCACCAACAGCACCCCCAAGTTACAGCAGCGCGCAGTCCAGGGAGAGGCCACCCTCAGTTAGTGGTACCACAGGCCATGCCCATAGCGCTTGCAGTGCCATGCCATCTGAAGCAGCAGCAGCAGCAGCACCAACACTTGACAGCGGCGTACAGTCACGAGTGCAGCCATCCTCAGCAGGCGGTGCCACAAGCCATGCCCACAGCGCTCCCTGTGCCGTGCCATCTGAAGCACCAGCATCGGCAGCCTCAGCATCAGAAGCAAGAGGCGCAGCCACTGCTGGAGCAGGTCCATCCAATGCGGCAGCAGCTGGCGCTACCCACACAGCACCATCTGCCGGCGCCACAGCTGCTGCCGCACCGCCTCCTCAGGCCCCAGCCATGACCGCAACAACAGGTGGCGGTGGTGGTGGTGGTGGCGGTGGTGGTGGGGGTGGTGGTGGTGGTGGTGGTGGTGGTGGCGGTGGTGGTGGTGGTGGTGGTGGTGGTGGTGGTGGTGGTGATGCAGCTGATCGTGTGCACGCCTCCACTGCTCCTCACAGCGGCAGCATGCGAGCTAGTAGCAGCAGCAGCAGCAGCAGGAGCAGAAGGGGGGCAGCCGAGGTTGCTGGTGCACCTGCTGGTGGCATGAGCAGGGTCAGCGGCAGCAGTGGCGATGGTGATGATGTGCCCGAGGCCAGTGTCAGTCGCAGGGGTCGTGATACAGAAAACAGCGTCAGCCACGGTAGCCGTGACACACAGGGCGTTGAGGGTCGTGGTGCCAGGGCTGATGGTGTGACCCATGATGCTGGGGCAAGGACCAGTCAGGGTGCAAGGGCTGGTGTGAGTCAGGGTGCAAGGGCTGATATGAGTCAGGGTGCAAGGGCTGATGTGGGTCAGGGTGCAAGGGCTGATGTGAGCCAGGGTGCAAGGGCTGATGTGGGTCAGGGCACAAGGGCTGATGTGAGCCAGGGTGCAAGGGCAAGAAGCTGCGCTGACAGCACTGCCACTCAGCACAGGCCACCCACCGCCAAGGCCGGTGCTAGCCCTGCCCCTGGCGCTGCCAGCGCCAGCAACAGCGCCAGCAGTAGCAAACCAAGCCTGCTTGGAAGAACAGCGACAGCAGCAGCAGGGGCAGCAGCCACTCCTGGCGCTGCGCAGGCGCAGGATCCACCGCCTCTGCAACCACCCTCATCACACACAACAACGCAACCTCCGCCACCACAATCCAATACGACTCAAGC